>JAULBM010342125.1:0-12536 GCA_032357055.1 Geukensia granosissima
TTGGCCATGGTCTTGTCTGTCCTCGACTTAACGATTTCTGTCTGCCCCTTTGGTATCTTCGAATTCCTTTTATTTATATTTTATTCCAGTGACCCCCACTTTTCTTTTCATAATTTCATTAAACACTCATTAAATATCATCTGAAAAGTCTTTATGAAATTCTTATTATTTCTTCTTGGGTTTTAACGGACATGATCTACTAGAAAAATTAAGAGATATCATTTTTCCGCTAGATTTTCAAAATCTTGTATCTAAAAAACGAGCGCACATAATGTTTACTGCTTATTTTGTTCAAAGGTGAAAAATCTTAAAAGCAGTCATAAGTATTTGAAAATCAAATTTGTTATTTTTAATATCAGCAGCGAACATCCTTGAAATTAAAATTTTACCGCCCAACCAGAGGACGCCTCTTTAGCAGGAGTTTCACCTGCAGGCGGACAAACCGAACGGCCTTTTTCTATAACGCGGCCTTCGGGGATAAATATGAAATGTGATTTGAAATTATAAGATTCAATCTAGAATGTTAAATTATGACTGCCCTTGTATACTCAACAATATACAACGACAATATATCCAGTGTAAATTGTGTTTCAAATGTGTCATTTATGCGTATGCGTATCCACTCCGAAGGGTCAAATCGTTAAGGCAATGTCACGTGGCGTTTTTCTTGTTTATTTCAAGTAAAACAATTATTTTTTCCTAAACATCATACGTAGTTCTTTCCTATCTGGTTTCAGCTGAGACTAATATAATAGTAGTCTCAGGTTTCGGTAAGAAAATTTCATCACTATATGGTTAATTTTATACACTTTATACACTGTTTATTTCGACCACAATTAATGAATTTCAATTACTGTTTTCTGTTTGCATGGTTTATTCTTTAAAATCAAAGAGCATAAACTTATTCTCAAGATATGTAGCACTTTGATTAGTTGTGAAAAACAAAAGGTGTAGGTAAAACATTATGTGGCGAAAAAACTTTTGACGAGAGACATCATTGAAAGGGACATTTTTTACACAAAACGTCAATTGCAATCTTTGATAAACATGACCGGGAATCCGCTTTTTCAAACAAAAACAAAAAATGTTAAAAAATAATTTGCTCCGCGTTCATATATCCATTGCTCCGCATTCAATGTATCATAAAAGTTCCATATACCATGAAAAAAAAACGTTCAACCAGACACGTTATCCAAAAACGTTAAAATATGTAGAATTGTTGCTAAGTCTTGGGTATAAAAATAACATCGAATATTAGAAAGATGATTACTGAACAATCTTGCATACTGTAACAATATGAAATCACTTGAACTTACGTGCACAATACCAAAGAGAATGTCACTTACCTTTCTCGTTGTAAATTTTCGCGGCTCCTCGTTGAGTGTATCGCTCCGCGGTCCAAATACTCGAATGCAGGGTGTGTGCTTTTGGAGTGCAAAAATTCCCTGGATGTTTTTGACAAACTAAAGTCTGTCCAAGTTCCATTTTCTACAATAGTCAGGAATGATTTTTCTACTCTTCATACAATTTACCATTTTACCACACAAACTTATGAAGGAAAAGTTTTCATATCTAATCAATTGGTCATTCAAAAAGTATTGTTGTTCTTACACATGCTGCAATAAGAATGAAATCTTTTTTTAACGAACAATCTTATAACATATATAGTTGTTGGCATCGTCTGACATGAAAGCAGCCATCGAATTTCTTGATAATATCTATATACGATTTAGCAACACGGTCTATCGACGGATAGTTCGCATACCAATGGACACAAACTGCGCTATTCCCGTTGCAGATTTATTTATTTTTTATATTGTTATGAATCACAGTTTATGACTAAAATTCAGAAAGACCCTTCAAAACATGATTTAGTGGACAAGTTTTACATTACTTTTATATATTTGGATGATGTTTTAGCGTTAAACAATCCAGAGTTTCAAAAAATTGCATAATAAATATTCTTAAGAACTTAACTTGAACAAATTTAATATCAGTAATGATCTCACTCTCTTTTAAGGGGTTTAAAATTGAACAGGGTTTTTATACACTAAAATTTATGATGAAATTAACTTTCCGTTTCTTGATGGGGAACTGCCTTTAGCTCCTTGGTATGGGGTTTACAACTAGTTTGATTTGCCCGTGTTTGCACCAGTTTCTGACTTAAATGATCGCAACCTACAATTAAATGGAGAAGTTTTGCAGCAAGGATACAATTATCAAAAGCTTCTGAAGACTTTTACAAAAATTTATATCCGTTACAAAGATTTAATGAAAAATAAGTCTGCTATTGAAGAGTTTTGATACAAGCTAGGTATCAAATCCTACGTTCAACAGAAACATTTCATATAAAGCTAGCAAATTTAAAAATGATCCGTTAAAAAAACTTATTCACAATGGGTACAAGTTCGACGTTGTAGTCAAAACATTAAAACTTGTTTTTGTTGATAACAAATATTAATAAACTTATCGCATCATTACACAAATATTAATACACTTGGCATTGCACCCAACTTGTCTTTCTTCACGTTTATTAACAACCCAGTATTTAATTGTGAGACATGTGTTTGATGACATCTCGTGTTAAGAGGCTTGATGTTTTAACATCAGGGATCTCGCCCTGATTTTGCCTCCAATAACTACAAGAATTCAGTAGGGATGGATCTTCTTTTTGCAAGTATTTGTGTTAAGTATATTTATTTCAATTTAAGATAATCTCTAGTCGGATTTGGTGAATTTCTGTTTGAATTTTAAGGTTCGGCGGTTGCTGCTATTGTTCTATTTGATTTTTTGCTTTGACCACTCGTTTGGGGGGGGGGTTGGTAACCCATTAAACCAGTTCAACCCCACCACATGTCTCATGTGCTTGTACCAAGGCAAGAGTTGTGGTCATAGGTTTTTCCATGTGTTTAATGATTTATTATATGTACATTTTTTATGATATTCAGGTAAGGGCAGTATTGTTTTACGCAGACAGGATTTTTTATTTGGGGAAATTTGGAGCTTTTCACAATGAGTGGTATTCCACTATTGTTGGCGGCCTAGATTTGCAAATTATGCTATTTATCTCGTGGTTGGAGTGCAGTCTCTGACATTTAACCCATATCTTTTCATTTTCGTATTTTCAAGGGTTTCTTATATAACTTAGATAACCAATACATGGCTGGGACTTTAAAATGTTCAGCGGGAGTATTAAATTCTTCTGTGTCAGTAATGTGACTGTCTGCTAATTGACTTTCAGTCAACTGCATGGATTGGAAAGTAGTAAAATATAAAATTTCATTCTTAAGTACTTCCATGTTATATTATCGTCACACTATTACCAGACTGTTGGCCGCTTTGTCTGCGAACCGGGCACCAAACACTCTTCTCAACTATTTTAAAGAAAACAGGCGGCTAACAAGATAATCCTTATCCGTTACAAGTCCAACAAAACACAGGAAGTATCTCACCAGACTCCGACAGATTACAGAATGGTAGAGTCTCAGTGACCTAATATGTAGCATAACCTCTAATCTCTTGCATTTAAAGTAATATTATTGATAACTAGTAATCATTTGTGCTTTTTGATGCGCAATACCTTTGTTCTTCTTACTTTCTTTGTGTTGTTTTTGTGCTGTATATATGTATATAGGTCTGACTTAACTTAGTGCTCAAAATGTGATATTGAAATTATGAAATAAATTAAAAATTAATAACAAATATTTGTTGTATCAATATTAAAATCAAAACAATTCCGGTTTGTCCAATATTTGAAACTTCTGTTTGTCTCAAATACACATTCCTCATTGTCAAACAAAATATCTACACTATTTACCTGTTGGACAATGTCAGAGAAAGACATAAAAAAACTAGTTTTACCGTTCGCCAAAACTGCTAGAAAAGGATGTTTCCTTACTTGTTTGCAGTGGACCGCCAAAAATCACTTTGGTTAAACAAGCATCAACAATTGTTGACCGGGATGACCAACAGCAGATTGAGAGATTTGTTATTTTTTAAGTGATAATCTGTCAAATTGAAAGAATTATAAATAATGATATAAAATCTGCTCATGAACTTGTGTATCGGTATGTCAAAGATGTGTAATATTTATTACAAGAAAAAATCTTACTTAACAACTCAGAAATATGCTATTAATATAATAAAACACAATAACGGTATTAAAGAGCTCGTGTATCTCTTCCTGCAAATAAAGCAGCCAATGATATCGTACTTGTTTGTCAAAAGTATTGTATGAGGTCTTCGGCAAAGTAATCCATAAGTTTAACAATTTTAAAGCTACAAATTTGAAAGAGCAACATGTCGTTAAATGAACATCTTAATGTTACCACCCAGTTAAAGGCTGCATTTGAAAGTTCCCACAATGTACTGTCTACCTAAACTTCTTACAACTCCATACAATTTCCAGTCTCAGTTCATTTCTGCTTCTAGCAAATGCACTACCACTGACGTTTCAATTCTATTGGCGAGTGCTTTATCTACTATAAAAACTCTTTTTGATAAGGTGTCAAAACACTAATTCACTCTGGAAGTTGGAACACATGCAAAAAATAGTGCTAAAAATACACAATATAGTCCCATTCAGTACGGCGCATCTTCAAGAACAGTAAACGAATTTTAATTAGTGATATTTTATTTGAAAGATAGATGTTTTGGGATGAATTTGAGCCCAGCTTTGATCAGTTGTAGGAGTGATTTGAGTTATGGCGGCATGGTCCAACAATGCGTGGCTAACGAAGGTTTCCAGGAAGTAAAAATGCCTTTTTCTATAGGGGGCTCGCAAAGGGAGTCAGTGTTTCACTAGAAGACTTTAAACCTATTATGATTTTTTGTGTGATTATAGCCATGGCATGAACGAATCTTTGTATATATGGTCTTTGCCTAGTTAAAGTTAAAGTAAAAGAGCTAGACGAATTTAAAGATTTTCGATTTTAGATGAAAATGTTAAAGAAATGAATTAGTGGTTTTTATCCTTACACGAGAACATACGTAACCTGGCTCCGAACAACTCAAATTATGTAATTCATCATCATATCATTCTGTAAAAATGTTATTTAATATAAAAATAGGAGATGTGGCATGATTTTTTATGAGACAGCCACCCACCAAGTGACAATAGAATTTAAATAATATATGCTTTAGACTGACTAGTGCTGCCCCCTGGCTTACTACACTATGCTATGTTGCACTCAAGGGACAGATAAAGACAAATGAGCCACAGAAGAAATTCCTCTGTGTGACGTCACTATAAGAAAAATCAAAACATCTTTTCTGTTAGAAAAAATATAATCGACATTATTTTTTTCAAACAAGTTTATGTATATTAATAAAGTGCAGTATTTTTTTACAATCATGAATAATTTGAAAAAAATGAAAGGAGTAGTACCATAAGCGCCATATTTGGCCCAAATTTTAGATTTTGTGACAAAATTATAAGTTGTTGTGAATATGTTGTTTTATAATCGTCTTTTGATATTTCATAAATTTTTCTTGTATTCTTTTCGTCATTTCGACAAAATGAAAGGGTATATTTGACTATTTTGACACGAATTTAACATTTTCGGTTAAAAAAATAAACTTTTGGGGGTGTTTTGTTCAAAATATAGATATGATCGCACAAAAACATCACAAAGATATTTTTAACAAACATTTGTACTTGATAGATCTTTAATTGTGCAGTTTGGTTGTGATGTTTTTGTGCGATCTATATTAAAATCGACAAAGTAGTACATTGCATCAAATTAACTAATTTCTTAGTATTTTCACATTTAAAGCATTTTCTATGTGTGTCGTGTTACCATTGTAGAACTAATTAAACTAACAATTCTGTTGGATTTTTTTTTATAGAAGTTATTCAATACAAAAAATTCTTTGGCCAAAATTAGCCTCAACGACCCTCGTCCATTCCAATGTAAGCAAAGTGCTAATTCGAATATTTTCCCAACTGTAATGTTCTAAACATAGCTTGACCAATCAGAGTGAAGCTTACTGACAGCTAATCGACGAAACCGTCGTGAGTGTAATGTTTCTCTGTCTTTTTATCCACAAGATTGAGACACGCCCGTCAGTCTACCTATGCTTCAGTTATGTTAATTAAATACCGCTCAAGTTGATTTAGTTCTCACTCTCTAATAAACTGTTCTTTGGGTTTTCAAATTTTTATTGATGAAATAACAAGTCTATAGATTTGTCAGAGACCCGAAATCCGTACTCCACAATGATAATACAAACTTGTAGTTCCACGTAATAGCCCTTTTCGAAAACCCATTTCCGGAAGGCCGTGGTTCCTTCTAAAATAAAAATCTACCATTATGATTCCCGGCTTCCGGGAAGCATGATATAAAGTGTCCATAGAAATCATCTCTAATAGTAGAAGCTTCCAGTTTTATTTTTATAAATTAAAATGTGCGTTAATATCTTAATTACTTCTGGCAGTCGTAAAAAGCAAATGCTTTAAGATAAAGCAAGGGGAAAATCGGGTTTTCTCCTTGCTCATTCTTATGTCGATGTGATGCACTACCCACAAAGGGGAACAACTGATACAAAATCTAATTTTGAAACCAAACTCGGACTTAGTTTAACATTTATTTATTCAGCAAAGGTGATACATAATATAAGTACAGCATATGAAAAGAACTGACAGGATCTGACAACAAGCTAAAGCTTTTACAAGGCCATTTCCTGTTTTAAACTTAAGAAGATATACATAGTACTATATAATTTATGCTCTGTGTAAAACATTAAGATATAAGTAACAATCAGAGAAGAAAAAATCAATTACAACTAGATAGATTAATGGAAAGAAGAAATTTTCCTTTAGAATTTAAGGATATGTATTTTGAATGCATGAATGAAGATGACCAGTTGAAAATGGTGTAACAAATTAAATAGGATACAAGTTAATTTGTGAAACGTTTGCTGCTTAATATGAATTTTTGTACAGTCATGAAAATCTGTTTGTTTTGTTCATAATCTAAAACATCCGAACCATAAAGTAGCAAATTTGTATCTACTGGGACTTGATAATTCAAAGAAAATATAGTTTCTGAACGTAAGTTATGATACCTGTGACAATGTAATAGAAAATGTGTTGTTGTCTCTCGACTTCCACATAAGCAATATGGGGATTCTGTTAAATTACAAACAAATAAATGATCATTTAAGAAAGAAACTACAACTCATCCTTAGTTTACTATGATGAATTTGACCCATTCTAGAGCCCGTGTTATAACAATATGGTATTTTCTTAGAGTTTTGCACTAAGGCCTAAGATTTTGTTCGTGTTTCCATCGAGTCTCTCGAAATTCATGTTAACCAATGTTGTACAATCATAATCAAATACTATTTTAGCACAAAACATAATATTTTGTAAAAATTAAGTACGATATTTTGGGGGCAAATTTTGAATTTTAGCAGCAATTTCAAGGAGAACGACCAGTATTCAGGAAGTGTTTAGTCCCAATAAAAGATTGATTGAATGTTGCTTAACGTCCAGTAGCAAAATATTTCATGCATATTTTAGGACGAGAGCATATTAATAAATAAATGATGATGAATGAACCCTTCTCTGTACTAGACCGACATGCTAAGCCGGATTTTTTAACGTGTTAGCTCACGAAAGCAACACTTCGCAGGAGGACATGCTACTTCATCCGGACACATTATTCTGACTCTGGGTCGACCAGTTTTTGCTCTTACTCTTAATTGCTGCCTGCTTAGCGGAGTAGCGGCAAATACCTGTTTTAAAGTCTTTTATTTGACCTACCGCACTCGAGGCGAGCACGCTAACCATTACACCACTGAGAAGGTCCCAATAAAAGGGCGCATCCATGTATTCAGTTTTATCAACATCACAATGTAACTCTTTTTCACTCAGCATGGAAGTAACTATATATTTGTGAACTGAATATCGTCCGAAAAGTCGCTTTTATCATAAAATGAGAAAAATTAGAAAATTGAAGCAATTTGACCTGTGACTGCAAAGTGAAGGACAATCAGATGTTATAGATTTTTTTTCTGTGCATGGGTGCATACAATATTAATATATCTCTATACTCTAACTTCTGAACTGAATATCGTCCAAAAAGTCGCTTTTTGGTCCTCAATTGAGAAATATTAGAAAATTGAACCAATTTGAGCTGTGACTACATTCTGAAAGACACTCACAGATTAAAATCAAGCTTAGTTTAATTATCATGTGATCTTCATTTTCTAATTTTATAATGACTTACGTTTTGGGACTAAAAGTTGCATATCGTTATCTTCTTATTTCGTTATGTTGCACAAGTGTTTCAAGGAGTAATCTCTCATCATTGACTATAGAATTAAGACATAGAAGAGCCAAGTTGAAAATCACTGGTATCAAAACAAATCAAAATCGAATGTGGAAAGTTTTTCCATGTGCAATCTGAAGCATTTTGTATCCATGACAGACTTTTTTAGAGTAAGTTGTTGAAAATTTAATTTTTGCTCATTAAAGATTTTTTTCATGACTTTCCATTTTTTGCTAAAGAGAATAAATTCTTTTAATTTTGTACCTGATATTTTGGTTCAGAAAACAATTTGATGAACAATTCATGAGACGGGTCTAATCTATTTTTCAAATTTTAAAATCTAAAGAGCAATTTATTAGACTGATCTAATCTATTTTCACATATTGAAATTTGAAGAGCAATTAAACAGACGAATCTAATCTATTTTCACATTTTGAAATTCTGAAAGTTTTGATAGTCCCATATAAAGAATCACTGCACCATATAAGTCCATTTTTATCGTATTCGACAGCTGGAACCAATCTTCCGAAACAATCCTCAGCATCAGTCATAGCTAGGCCTCTCAACTGCCCCGAATCATCGATAATGTGTAAACAGCCTTCTGGGGAGATCCCGATAAAACGTCCACAAGCCCCGACACAAACTCCTGTACAATGGAAATCAATAACTTGTTCTACTCCAAAGAATTGCATTGAAAATGTCACCGCACTTTGTCCTTTATAAACTGTGCTTTTATATCGCATATTCTCCTGTTTTAAAATTATGACTGAATTATTTCCCTGGTCGACTACGGCAATCGAACCTTTGTCTTGATTGTATGCCAATTTGTGTGGAAAAGACAATAGATTGTCTTTCCCTAATAGCTTATCCAACCTGTATAAAGGTTCTCCATATTTCGAAAACATTTGAAGAAATCCACTTTGATTAACAAATCTATTAAGATTTGACCTCAGTTGATCGGTGCCACATACAAGGATATTTTTGTTTGATAGTTCAACAAGGTCAGCGGGATATAAACCAGGACAACTAGCGAAATTTGACCAGCCTCCAAACTCGTATTTTAGTATAACCTGATCGTAAACAAATGTTCCCATCAATACTTTCTGTGAATCCTTACACTCTATGATCCCACTACACTGTAGAGGTGTCACAAATTTGTCCAACAACTGTCCAGTTTTGTTATATTTTAAAATAAATGGAACATTACAGGCAACAACTAACAAATCACCGGATTTTGAAAGACGAATTGAATAAATACGATGATAATTGTCATTATCTAAAGGTATTTCGACCACAAACTGTGTTTCCAATTCACAATGATATCTGGTTTTCATACCTTTGAGAAACGACGAAACACTTGATATTCTCATAAACTGAGGATCATTTTCATCATAATCACTGTCACTGTTTTTTGGAGTGTGAAAGTGTGTTTTGAAGCAGTTCGCACAAAAATATGAACCACATATGCTACAGGTAGTTAATATTTTATCTTTTGTTTGGCATTTTCCACAACATCTTCCAATCTTACGAGATTTGTCAATTTTCATGAAATAATTCGTTGGTAAATGAGACAGTCCTTGTTTAGGAATTTCCCACTTTGCCCGGCAAAGCGGACAAGTTAAATCGTGTTCGAATGCTCTGTCGGCATAATCCTTCAAACATTGATAACAGAAAGTGTGTTTGCATTGTAATATTTTTGGATACGTAAATGAATCAAAACAGATTGAGCAGGAATACTGTTCATCCATCGTCCGATACAAAAAAATTAAATGCGACAAAATGTTAATTTTTTTTTCGTTTAACTGTTGCATATTTTTATCTTTCCAGGAAAAGTGACAATAAGGTAAAATCCAAACTCCGATTTCCTGTTTCTTCACATACTATGTGATACACAGGAAGTATTAAGCAAGTAGTTGTGAATGCAAAAAAACGAATTTCCGGTTTCTGAAATCTTTTTGAAATGCAACAATCGATCGAAACAATAATTTAAATAATTTCCTTGAAACTATGATGTTTCCTTATTTGTGCAAAAAGTGCATATTATAAAATATTCTCTTGGTAAAGAAACTATAAAGAGATATGATATCAGATGTTAGTACAGACGAACACATTACGTGTTTATTATAATAGAATATGTACTCCTAATGAAACTGTTTTACGCACACCACACAAGGCCAAATAAGGACAAACTTAACGTTAAAAATGGCATAAATGTTTTTAAGTGCGGTGTGGGTATTTATCATTAGTATGATTTAAACTGAAGTATGTCTTTAAGCCAAAAAGTGTCCTATGAAAGTGTTCTTCACATTATATATTTCTTAGGAAAAACCATAAGGACAATACTTCATGATCATCAATGTGTTTTTTCCGTCCTCGGACTTTAACATAGGGAATAATAGTCTATTGGGCAATATCTCATGGGGGAAACTATTTAACTTACATCTCCACCCTGTGTCATAGACACATCTCTTTTCAGTACAGTTAAATAAACCGCCGTCATAAATAGTTTAAATTGTATTTGCGCCACCAAAAATGTGTGAATACCTACCATCTTGTGCTGTGTGGAGAAGGTAGAAAATCTCCCCGTGCTTGAATACGTATGCTCTTATATTTTACAGTTATGGCGTAATTATTCTTGAGATAACTAGCTCTAAGTGTACGCCTTCATTTATTTCCTTTTCAGCCAGTGTCTTAATTTAAGATATGTTTACTATCTGCTCTATTCAAGCTATTTAAAACCGCCAAGTCATTTAACAAAATCTTGATGTGCCCTGTGTTTGTTGAAACATTGTATTTGATTTTGTATGTATTACTGTCGGGAAACTTATGACAGATTTTGTTAGTTTTCTTTGCCCGTGGTTATCTGCAATTTGTTGACATTACCCTGCATGTGTGGATGTAGTGTCGTCGACATTTAGCGAAGAATTCCGCTCAAACCGGTGCTAGGGGCCGTCTGGAACTTACAGTGAGCTGCGTGTTTTTACTCCGTGTTGAAGGCCTCACTGTGATTTTGAGATGAAGAACAGCAACCAAAGCGCTGTTCCTTTGCTTTGAATTTACTTGTACAAATGAGATTTTTGTATCATGAATATTTACACCATACCCCCTTTTTCTATGTTATAGATAATGTAAAAAATATGCTTTTTGGCCGGTCTATTTCCAGGATCAAAAGCGGCTGGACTGAAATGTGCTAGTTTTTCATGAAATTAATGAAAAATTTAAAATCTGACTAAAATGGACTGGAATAACTGTATACGAATTTGCAGGAATAAAATATAGTCTATAAGAATTAGAATAAGAATTTCTATTTCCAATTAGGGACCAACAGGGGGCAAATGAGCATGTAACATGTACAAGAACAAGAATCATGATTGATAGAAATACATGACAACACAGTACACAAATGGACAATTGCTTGTAATATGTTGATAAAGTTTTAGATTATTTCTTACAAGTACGTATTTAAAACTTTATTCTGAGGTCAAATTCGGACCGAACAGTCCCCTCTTTTATTGATAAAAAATTATCAAAGAAAGGACACCTTAAATCAGTACACATTATTTTCCAGACACCAATTCAAAAGGAAACGAATACCGCGCCTAATTACAGGATAAGGTCACAAGTTCGTTTTCCATTAAAATAACCCGTATATCGGAAGACGGAGCAGATAACAGGGGCGAATCCAGAGGGGGCAGCCCCCTTTGAAACGCAAAAAAATTATAAATAAGGAAAAGTATGGGGTAATTTTTGGTCTTAATCTCCACTAAAATCGAGAAAATTGATAAAACAAGAGGTCCACAAAAATTACCCCCCCCTTTCCAAAAGTCCGGATCCGCCTCTGGATAAGAGTGTAGATTTCCATCATACGCAAACATCTTCCACAGGAATAAAAGAATATATAATAAAATCATATGATTTTCGTTTAAATTTATAAGTTTAGCTTTGCTCAGCGCCATGGGGATGAGTTGGGGTTACTGGACATTATTTTTTATATAACTTAAAAAATATACCCTGTTCTATAAACATTTAAATACTTGAACACATATCATATTCTAGAAATTCAATACAAACAACAAACATAATCTATTCTCTTCGGCAGACTTGAAATGAAGGAAAGGTTTATTATTTTTCTTTGACTGGTTCCCTCTCGTTTATTAAGGGCTTTCCTTCCAATGGAAAGCTCTTTTTGTATTTCTTCTGGGGGTATAGGGAAATTATTGTTCCGCCAAATTTGAAAACATTCACTCGCTTTTAGAAATGGTC
>JAULBM010342136.1:0-22550 GCA_032357055.1 Geukensia granosissima
GTTCTATGTTTGTCTTTCGTTTCATTTTGTTGGCCATGGTCTTGTCTGTCTTCCGACTAAACGATTTCTGTCTGCCCTTTTGGTATCTTCGAATTCCTTTCATTGTTTCGACAAAACAACGTGGCTTATTTGACTATTTTCAACATGAATGTAACATTTTCTTTTAAAACACAAAATTTTAAGGTTTTTTTCAAAATTGACATGAGTGCACAAAATCATCACGCAGATATTTTCAGTAAAACAAGATCTTCAAATGGGTAGTTTGGTTCTGTCGTTTTGTGCGATCAATATCAAAGTCGACAAAATTGTATCAAATTGTGTATTAAATTAAGTACTTTCACGTTTAAAAGCAATTTCTTTGTGTCATTTGATTGTTTGGACCAAACTATACTAAAATCCTACTGGATTTTCTTTTTATCGACATGATATAGAGTAAAATATCAGTCACGTCACTTTCATTTTAGTAAAACTTGCTTTGGACAGGCACATCAATTATGTAAAGAAGATGAAATGAGGGTGTTGTTCTTAGTCTCGATTATTGTTTCATTTGAAAAGTTTTATTTTTGTGTAGCAGATGGAACTGAAACAAAGAATATAAAAGATTAAAGAAAAAAATAAAACAGCAAACATTCCATATTGACTTTTCTTTTTTTAGTTTTGAATATAATACTTTAACATATAGCGATTTGTGCTCTTGTATTTAAAGAGCTTTTTTGGTCTGTTAAAGCTTCATATGCCTAATCCACAACTGTTTTGCTACACTTTGACTTGAGAACAGGTAAATTACTTATTGAAATTTCTCTGCGCTTATAAACTTGCCCGTAAAGAGATCATCCAATATTTATTATTACACTATAATTAGTTCTTTAATGATAGAATTCAGCTGTTTTTCCATGACAAAGGCAGGAAGAGTATTATTTTAAGAATTGGTTTTGAATTGGTTAAGTGGCCAAGTATTCAAAGCGTTATGAAGTCTTAATAATTAAGGCAAATCTCTTTGTTTTTTTTTTTAATATTTTTTGTTATATTTTTTATGTAGCTTTCAATAATATTTTCATTTAAGGCTTTTCCCATATTTAGCAGTTGAGAAATGTTTTTTTTCATATGGTTCAATATACTGGTAAATTTTGATATGAAAATGAAAAGATATGGGGTAAAGGCCAGAGAAACTGCACACGGGAAATACAGAATATACACCATGCTTTATTAACATATTTAGATTTCATAAGAACCAAAACAAGTCCGAGATCCCAACAACACAGAAAAGAAATATTCAAATACAAACAAAAAGAAAAGGAAGCCAAAAAGCGAAAAGGACAAATACTCGACGCAATACGTTTTAAAGCCTTTCTGTATTTTCAATGCTTTAGAATTTAAACAAATAAACTAAATTCCGAAAATTAATTTTTGATAAA
Organism: Geukensia granosissima; assembly: GCA_032357055.1. Classification (NCBI taxonomy): domain Eukaryota; kingdom Metazoa; phylum Mollusca; class Bivalvia; order Mytilida; family Mytilidae; genus Geukensia; species Geukensia granosissima. Next base: position 1,416 of record JAULBM010342136.1, read on the forward strand.
TTTCATGTCATACAAGCTTTACTCTTCGTAATCATAATGTCTTTGTGCGGCTTTACATAATAGTAAACATGTTGTGTAAAAAATGAAGTTGCAACAAGGGTACAGAAGAGGTTCATATTCAAAATGTCTTTGTGCTTAACGTGTTGTTCCATGTACAATTTTGACAATCTTCAGGTAAGAGTTGTATTGTTTTCTTTATGTACGTTTTACGTCGTTGGGGCGGTTTAGAGTTTTCACAAGGAGTGGTATTATACCTTTATTGAAGGTCTTGAAGAGACCTCAAGATTTGTAAATTCCCTTTGTTTTTCTTGTGATTGTACTACGGTTTCTCTGACATTTAAACACATCTGTACATTTTCAAAGCTATCAATACATAGATGGTAAGCATAATTAATAACATAAGTTACCGAACTGATCACTTGAATTGAAAATGGGAAATTCCGCGCTGACCCGATCTTCTGCTTTCACCTTCCGGATTACATTGATGGACTTTCATTTACAGTCAAGAAGTTTATATTATCAAGTAAAAATAACTCGCACCAACAATTTTTTCTATTCTTTTCATGTTTACTTATAAATACAGTCTAAATTAAAGTCCTGCTGTGGTTAGAAAAATAAATGATTTGGGAGTCGCAGGCAAATAACTATCACTCTTCAAGCATCATAACTTTAGTTATAATTGAAGTTTAATATTATAAGGGGTAAATCTTAAAAGCCTAAACTAGAACTGAATAATTGTCCAAATTAGGTTATGTCAAAAGATACAATGTTATTTGAAAAATCCTAATTGCTGTTTTAAAAATTTAGATTGCCCACAACAGAAGTTTCAATATGTGTAATTTTCAAGCCTTTTCTTGTATAAGTACATTAGTTAAAACACAAAAAATCTTAAGTTAAACAAGTACATTTGTTTAACTGGTAGAATTAAAAATATGTTACTTGTGCTAGCATTTTTTAATTTTAATTTGTAGATCCCATTTATCTAACTAGAAAATAACAGAAATTTAAAGGTAATGTGTCATATATCAAACAGAGTAAAATTTACAGTAAAGTGACGGGTTAAAAACATGGTTTTAAATCGTCTGTAATCATAAACCTACTTCGTGTTTGAAAGTGACTGAACAAACTCATAAACAAACCATGACAACAATGAATAAGATATCGCTGGATGATTATGCCTGTAATTGACCATTTATCTAAAGTATGGCTCTTTCCTGACAAGAATATTTTTAATGCGTTCCCCATAGGTTTTTATGTTAAAATTTATTCGTCTGAAGTGGTCATCTTGGTTGCCAGGTGGAACCATCGGACACAGTTATGAAAGGTTCCTTCCTGGTAGTGAGCATTCTACCAAAAGTTGTTTCCAATTATGCAAGCAGATTTTTATATGAATGTCCCATCGAGTTCTAATGTTAAACAAAGTTCGACTGTGGAAGCTGGCCGGTTGGGTCATCGGATACAACATACAAAAATACAAAATTAACAATATTGAATTAATATGACAAAAGTTTGGCTTTGACATAGGGGAATTTCAAGGAGTAACCTCTCATCAGAACATAAGAACCGAAATATAGGATGTCAAATATCTACACATTACAAAAAAAAGCGCTCAAATCCAAACCAATCCAAATTGGAAGCCAGGGACAACTACGAAGTGCAATACTTTGAAAGCAATTTCCGTATTTAAGTGCTTAAAATTTTTACATCCAATCAAAGTTGAAGTCGTCCCTCCTAACATTTAATGGTCGCCATCACAAATTGGTTGCTCCATATGGTATCAGTGTATCTCAACTAGTTATAGACCTGTTACTGGTAATACAATAATATATTGACCTATTCTCGGATTGACATTAACCCGGATTAGAGATTAAGGATTCCAAGCCTTTGTTCCTTTTGTTTTCGTTTATTCTTTATGTTTTTTTTTCAAATTTATCTTGTCTCTTTGAAATGTTCACTTTTGATCTCACACATGGGTATTCTACACTGAACTTACTGAATGAAGCAAATGTCTGTAAAACATTGTTTGATAAATTTCATGACAGACAATTCTAAAAACTGGGCTGGTGAATACCCTTGGGGACTACAGCAGAGCAATCTACCCGGTGCTTTCAAAATACAGAATTACCAATGATGAATAAAAATGAAACAAAATTGTGTGTGTACATTTCAAGGAGTTACATCTCATCATTAGCACTAGAACCGAAACATAGGAAGTCTGAAATTCACCCTGTGATTATTCCTCCAAAGTTTTGTTCCAACTCAGCAAGTTTTTCTAGACGAAAAATAAATTTCCTGTAGGGTCATATGTTGGACTAATTTTGGCTGAGGTGCCCATCTTGGTTGTCGAGCGTTGGTCATCACATATGATTTAGATTACCTATGAACCATTCAACCAAGGTGTGCTATAAATTTGCCGGATATCATTGGAGAAAATGTTAAAATACTTCATTTTATATCTTTAATAAAGGCGGTCAAGTTTGATTGGCCGATTGCATCCTTGCAATTAAATTCCAAAGGACCTTTTCACCAAATCTTGGTTCGAATCGGTTCAGTGGTTTAAGAAACGACGATTAAAATGTGAAATTAAGAGGGACGACGGACAAATTGATGGCAAAAGCTCACATTGCCTTTAAGAGCCAGGTAAGATAAAAAGGAGAAGGGTCAAGGTCAGGCTTTGCAAATATTATGAAGACCGAGTAAATAACTACCAAAAGCATTTATTGTCAATTATTGACAATGATGACGGAATTTAATAGTTTCTTTCAGCCTTTAAAACGAACACCCTTGAAAAAGCAAAAAATTAATACTGGACAACTCATTTTAGCCTTACCCAATAAATAAAAATAACTATAGGAAAGCCTTCGACTATTTCATAAAACTCATACGATCGGGAAAAAGAAAACATAAAATTGGCTTTGAAATTCGACTCGCTCTCGTTCGCACACACACAGAAACAATAAAATTTAGTACAGACAAAACGTTCTTAGCCTTGAAAAGATGGAAAATATTCAGAAATCTTAAATAATAGGATCACGGTAAAAACACTACAAAATCAATAACTTGCGGGATAACATGACTCATTTTCGGTCGCACCTATGCAAAGAAATTCAATCTTTGTACATGATGAACGGTCTTAAGCTTGGACAGATGAAAAAACCCAAAATATTCAGAAACTCCAATAAAACTCGGTAAAGTCGACTCAGTGGAATAAAAACCTCGCTCTCACTCTGCCATGCGTAGAGAAACTTTATATTTGTCCAAAACAACAGGCCTTAGACTTGTCTTGTATGTAAAACACTTGAGTTATTTAAAAAATCAAAGAACAGGACGAAAACATCGGAAACCGTTCAAAAACCGGAAAATGGCGATAAATCTTTCGCTTGCACATGCGCAAAAAATTCAAAATTTGGTTTATAAGAAAAGATCTAAGCCGCGGACAAATGGAAAACAATCGAGAGATTCTGATACCCAAAGACCAGGGCGACAACATAAAAAATCGTCGAAATCTGGAGACTTTGCTGTATATGTTGACTCGCTTTCGCTCGCTTATGCACAAATTAATGTAAGTTAGTACATTAGGAAGGTATAAGCATAGGTCATATAGTGGACATCGAGAGATTCCAACACCTGAAAGACGAAATAACAGCAACAACAAAAAAATAACTCGAAAACAACGAAAATGGAGTTATTACCGTTTGAATCTTGGTAAACCGATAATTTTTTCTGTTCTATCTGCCGGTTCCTGTCACGTGACTTCAAGTGATATCACAATCTTAATCCTCAAATAATAATGTAACTGTGAGCCTTTAGTACTGATTTGTTAATAAAACATCACGATCATATTATTATGAATTATAATATGCTAGATTGAGATATTTTGTGGCTTTATTTTTGTTTCTATTTTATACACTAATTATTTATCGTTGCGAACTGCATAATTTCTCGTAAAGATGTTGTCTAAGTTCACTAGATTTTCGCGGAGCACGAAACAAGTAATATCAGACATTACAAATCTGTTTGAATTTCCCGTTTCCCAAAGTGTACTAACCGGACTCAAACAATTAATCAATTTAAGGACGGAAATGTTATCTATTGTAAAATATACTCATGACAACATAAAAATAGAATGTTAATCGAGTGATGAACGTTTTAAATATAGCTTTACTGGTGTACATTAGATTTTCTTAACATATCTTATATGTTAAATCCATCATACAAGGTTCTCTAAAATAAGTTTTATAATGTCATTTAAAAAAACAACAATTAATTAAATAACAGCAATTTTCTGCATGGGGTTTAACCAAAACAGAGGAAAAATTGTCTTCGGTCGACGCAGTACCACGGGTTAAAATCATTATGAAAAGCTTCGGGCGAATTGCGTCTGTTTATATCACTTACTTGCAGCAATTGCATGCTGATTTTACTTCTGAACGGTAATAGACTGATAATTATGATGTTAACTACGCTTTTACATAGTATATTGTATACCTATATCATGTCCGGTTTCTAAACTATGAATAAATGACTAAGTATAGCCTATACTGTATGTCATTCTTGACATAAGTAGCTAACACCCTTCACAAAATAACATTTTTTGTAAAAAAGGCAAGTACTTCGTAAAATTAAACAACCGTTTTTCTTATGTCAATGTAAATACTGGCTACAGAAGTATCTAAGACGTATCTTGCATCACGAGAATGTGTCGATGAAAGACAAACGGTCTGGAAAAGTCGGCGTAAGTACAAATACGGTGCAAAGATGTACTGCTAAGTCAAAAAGGTGAATTGAGTGATAAACGTTAGTTTGCAATCGATATCTCGAAGTTTCATAAGTCTCGTCTCTTTATAAGTGACGGTTTAAACGTATTTATTTCAAATTCTTACAAACAGCATACACGTAAGAATGATAAGGGTTTTGACTTGTTAAACAAATACACGTATCTTGAGAAACTATACTGCTTCTTACGAGGTTGTATTGGTCTATTCTATGGTGTCTTGTACTTTTCTTTTACAAATGTTTTAAGCAAAATCTTAGCTATTCTGCTTAAGCCCTTTGGTTTTATACTTTACCTCCGCCGACTGGGAAAACCAAATGCAATTTTGAAAGAGTTGAAAACTAGTGCGTTTTGCCATTACTTTTCGTCGCTTATCATTCACAAACGATAACCATTTTCTCTGAAACTGCTGGGCCAATATTAACCAAACTTTGGTCAAATACCTACAACGATGGCCGTCACAGCCGAAGAACTTTGAACAATGGAACCTTATGCAAAATTAACTTGAAAGTTTTCAGAAATGGTTGATTTAATTGAATTTTAACTTTGACGTAATAGTCCTTAGATTTCCTCTGCCAATTTATATCCGGCATCCCCATCGACAAACCAAGATGGCCACCATAACTGAACAAAGTTTAACATGACAAACTAAGGGAAATATACTTTTAATTTTTTGTCTTAAAACTGCTGTGCAAATTGTGAGATGACCATTTTATTGCCCATTTTGAAAATTGTGCTAAGTTTTCTCAAATGCCATTCAACATTAGTTTTAAATTGGACCCTTCGGAAATTTTAAAATATTTATCAACTTCACTGACACCAATAAGCCAATCTAAACAAAACTTTTGTGGAATGGTTCTTGACTATCCTTTTTATAGATTTTTCGGAACGCAATCCAACATGGCCACCATTACTGGACTTAGTTTATCAAATATTTTGTCTAAATAATTTACATCTTTGTCAACATTTCTGAGACCGCTGAGCCATTCTCCTTTAAAGATTTTGTTGGGTTTCCCAAACACCATCTTATATGGCCGCCATGACTTGACATAATTTAACAATGAATTCTGAGAGACCACTGATCCAATTTAACCAAACTTTGACGTAATGGTTTTTGGATGGGTCCTTTTAAAAATAAAGTTTCAAGTGTCATGATATGCTATCCTGTATACAATCCTACTGACTGCCAACTAAGATGGTTACTATTAGCAAATCTTTTCCATGTCAGCTATAAGAGGCGCAGAGGATCCTTTTTTCTATAAATATAGCCAATTTAAACAAAACTTTTGTGGAATGGTTCTTGATTATCCTTTTTATAGATTTTTCGGAACGCAACCCAACATGGCCATATCCAATAGCAGCGGTGGCCGTTGTGAATTGATGATGATAACGACAGTCCGCATTCATTCTCAATTCAGTTTGGCAATGCAAAACCAAGGACACCAAATACAATGCTAACGAAGGCCTGCCACAAACCCCAACAGTAATGACAAGCGTCAAAAGCCTTGAAAGTCGGAAGGGGATTTATGTCATGTTTGAATTCTTTAAAACTCTATGGGTTTCTATTAAGCACCATCGCCGTTTCTGCTTCCTTAATCGTATTAGTAATACTTGTTGAAACTTGGTAACCGGTGAGCGCAAACCGACCTTTTCTTTAACTAATTATTCACGCAATTCAACCAAATTTTACTTTAATGGGATTGCACTGATTTCACTGATTATTATTACCAATAACACAATTATAATTAATAAATACTAACAAACAAGTCATTTAAAAATGATTTCAGCTTTTATGCGTCTTCTCTTTCTGCCTACCACACGAAATTGACACAAACGAGACATCCAAGGCTGTTTGTTTACATTTTAACTAGTTTGGGCAAGTAAGGATCATCGTATCTTAATAAGCTTGGTCGTTTTGCGAAAAATAATACATCAGGCATACAATGACTGTTCGCTATTCTAAATATCATACCTAAGTGAAAATATACAGACGGCTTTTTATATATGAGGTATGCCTTTTTGCACAAAATTCACCCGAAATCGACACTGTGTGCCCAGCGCTTTTCATGAGTACATGTATTGTTGGATATTTTTTGTTAAGGAAAATGTGTGTACTTTATGACTATTTATTTTCACAACAATTGTTCATCAACTCAAATTCGTCCAAAAGGGAAGAATTAAAAAACTGAAAGTGATTTCAAGAAACGAAAATGTGTAAAACTTAATTAATATCAAACAAAAATGTTACAACGGTAGTTAATGAAATATATGTATATATGATATATTATAATAGACATACGTTAGATAAAATGTTAAAACCATACGGATCTGTCATCGAAGGAGATTAAAGGGATTTTATATTTTTTCGTTCAAATAATATAATCATTAAATTTGAATTCACCAAAAATTCATTAGGAGATGTTCGTGATTAAACTATTATTCCACCTATCGTGCAAACTATTTACTTCGATTCATTTCCTACAGATGGACCAACGTTTAATGATACTCTGTCATTCAGTCATTATGTCTGCTCCTTTGTTATCTTCGAATTTTTTTCAGTCAAAATTCGAAGTGTGCTGAGGGGCAAACCGTGAAGCATTGATAAGTAGATCAACAGGTCGACATTTCAACAGATCGCAAGTCGTTTGATAAGACACTCACTTCGATGAGTCGACGGTCAAACTAAAAATTCAACATATAACTTGCTCACACCGATTGTAACTATGCACCAGCTTTGTCTACAGTGTGTCAAGACGGACGACACATGTATAACAGCAATTGCTTTCCCTTCCGTAACAACTGAACTCACCCCAGTTTTTGTAGGGTTCGTGTTACTCTAGCTTTAGTTTTTTAGTGTAGTGTTGTACGTAATATGTCCAGTTTAGAATTACCATGTGAGAGATCAAAAGTGCATAGTCCAAAGAGACAAGATATATATAAAAGGAAAGATATGGTGTCAATATCAAGGAGATCACATTTTATCTCTTTTAGAAGTGGAGGAAAGTTGTTTTAATAAAAAGGTCACAAGATAGCCTTAAACAGGGTTGGGTTTTAACTCCTCGTAACGAGCTCTAGATCGTCCCAAATAAATTAAACCTGTATGCGTCAAATTATGCCTATTTGTTCTTCAATGTTATATAAATAAAAACAATGTGAAAGACAAGACCAACAAATCACCTCTACTCATTGACTTTTACATGCACATTATCCATCAATAAGAGTTAAACATGTTTGGTTTTACCTAAGGCTGCCCCACACCGATGACAAAAATCAAAGTAACCAAAAGCCTACAAAAACATGCCATAAAAATTTCAAAACCCAAATAGGGAGTACTTTAACAACAATAAGGATACTTAATGAAACCACATGTGATATGAAGATATCTCTCTGAAGAATGCACTTAGTTTTTGAAAGCATGCTCGGTAAATTATCAAGTTCCTCAACACACAATTTCTGGACATCGGAACGATCTCCTGGGCTCGACCTTCAGAGTTCACTAAGCGCGATCCACAGGTAGCGGATATATGGAGAGCTCTCTCGTTGGGTGGTTTGCCGGAAAGCCTGGTCGTAGACAATAGTGGATAATGTGTGTGGATTATGCCACGCTCCATTCACGTAAAAGATCTTTTGTAGATTTCAAAAAAATAGTAGGCTAATGCCGCTACAATAGACTAACATTTTCGTCCTTACCCACCACTCCCATTTTCCAGCGGTAGTAAAAAGCGTTGACTTGTGTCCCACCCCAACCCCAAATCGGTAAATTTGATAATTGTTGAATTTGTTCTCGTCCTGAATATGCATGAAATATTTGACGTTCAGCAATCAACAATCAATGAACAAGCAATTTTGAGTCACCGGAATTCAGAATCGATATGCTGAAAATCCAGTGTGCTACAGCTCCGACACGATTTTTGGCATTTTACATTTTCTCATTCTGATGTCTGTTGTCATCATATATCTCACATCAAATAAATGCTAATACTTACCTGTTGTAATTAAAATATAAACATAATTTTTCCTTATTGAGCTAATTATAGGCAATTCCACTTATCAACATTTTAACGAAACGCTATGAACGTCACTAGATTGAAACAGTGAAAAGATATCTTTGAATTGATAGTTTGTTTTTTTTTCACGAACTAAAAATGTAATAAGGCACTGAAATTATAACTACTTACTTCCCCGTTTCTTGTTCTTATTAATTATTACCAGATTTTAACAAAATAACTTATAACAGATGAAGTTAAAAACAAGTTAGTTTATCGCTTTTCAAATGTCTAAATTTAGATGTTGGGGTCAAGAGGCCTGTACTTTAACATTTGAAAGTACGAATTGAACTGTGAGAAATTGGTTACAACTAGATATCAACGAGATGTTATTCGTCCTTTCCAAGATTGATATATTTTTTTTACTTTTACCTTTGATCTACAGATTTGGGGGAGACAAACATCATAGCGTTACCGAACAACCATACCAAATGTGGATATAGCAGACACAATTGATTCAGTACGGATGGCCTGCTCAGACGTTTCTTACAAAGGATTTATTCAGAGGAATTCAGAAAGGGTTTTCTGTCAAACACCTTTGTCTGTTGCAAGCTATTTGTCTTATCAACGGGGATGTTGGATACAATTCTAAGAGTGATCTTTCAAATTAAGTTTGCTTCAAGTCTGGTCAACAATCATGTAACTGTCAAAGTTCGCGATGCAAAAAAAGAACGAAGCCTACGGACATAGAGACCCGAATATCGTAAAGGACCAAGAAAGGACCTTAATATGAAAATGAAACGATATGGGGTAAATGTCACAGAGACTGCACTCCAACCTCGAAGAAAACTGAGGGACTTTACAAATCTAGAGGTCTCCACAAGGCCTTCAACAAGAGTAAAAAAACACACCTTGTGAAAAGATATAAATCGCCCAAAATAAAAATGGTGTATGCGTGAAAGAATACTACTATTACCTGAATATTATCAAAAATATAGATGTAAAAAAAAACAAAAAAACACAATGGCAATGAGATATGCGTTGTGGTTAATCTAGTTTATAACTCGTCACGAGAGTTGTGAGGTTACAAAAAGCTTGTATAAAAACGATAAAAAATAATTTTTGATGTAAAAGAAAAATAATGGATCGTTTAAAGAATAACCTTACGAGTTAATTTTCTTCGTTTTATTACAATCGATTGTCATATATGAAAAAAAACATTGAAAAATTCGCTTTTCACAAGAATTTGATATGGTTTTATTCGTGTGTAAATCGTATTAAATGTTACCTGGGCAATTTTCTTGAGAACTACGACGAGTTTTTAAGTCCCCTGACACAGTTTCTGACTTAAACATACAAAACCGTATGCGTCATTCAAAACTTCAACTAAGATATTTTGAACTGCAATATTTGGCGAAAATCCTTAAAAAGCTACTTGTAGCTTTCACACCTAAAATTCCATTCATAAAACAACAATGAACCCGTCAATCATGTTTTGGTCGGCAAGTGGACATCTAATTAGGATATAAATGCTGACCAATAGCATTGGATGAAAAAAAAAATTTAAAAAACTTCACAGAATCGATATCTTAAACTGAAACTTTATTCGAAGAAAATTTTCATAATTGTTGGACAATCAAATTTCGGCGTTTTGTTTATTTACCAGATGCAGAACTGATACGTTTCCTTCGAAATGCAAAACTTTCTTTTTCCAAACAAAAATTCACGCAATTGCCCCCAACCTAAACATTACTGTGGGAAAATATTAGATCGACGAAATTCAGGGCTAGTTCTACCAAACAAGAAGTTTAGTCAGAGATGAACAGATATTTACTATTATAGAAAAACAACAATCTGATTATTTTTAATTTAAAAAAAAATCAAGTGCACTTTTTTTGTCTACCGTATTTAAAAAAAATCTGTTGTTTCATATATTCTCATTTTGTTAATAACTAACTTTATTAGATGTTATTTTATTATCACAGATAAGGCGATGGGTTATTTCCATGCCTAGCACGAATAAGATAACGATAATTGGATAATTTTCCACTTTGTTGTGTCATCTGATACATGTATTTTCAACAAATACCAGGGGTTAAAGTTCAGATCATGGGTCAATATTTCATATTATCCAATCAGTAGAAGCCATATTTGTACACTTGACCAGTCCAGTTGGTAGGGGGAAACCACGTAGGGAGAATTTAACACATTTTTTATAACTAATTTTGTACAAAACGAGCATGATATTTCACATTCAATCTGTTACAGTCTATTAAGAATTTAACATCTCAATGTCGAGGGGTCAATTTACGTTTAAATGATATAATAAATTGTGTACAAAGTTTGGCCCCCTAAAGCCGATATAAACATGGATTTTGATCCCAAAAGTCTGCGAAGTTTTGTGCACTATAATGTCAAAATATGCGTAGAATTGTGGAAAAATCATTTATTCTTATGCGTCATAAACTTTGATCGCAACCGTCAATTTGTTCAGTTTTAATCGTTGCAAATGTGCAATATGGTATATGAAACGTAGGATTCCCTCACAAAATCTCGTTACGAACTAAAGTGGGTTCTCAACCCCCACCCCAACCCCCCAGTCAATGTGTGGCAAAGGAAAAAAGGAAAAATTCAAGGAAAACAAAAACAGTAACATATGATCTAAAAAAATCAAACAGAAAGCCAATCTAGCTAATTTAGAGTACCCGAATTACAATAAATATAATTAACAAACATATATGCAAATAGAAGATATCCCTGATGCCGTTTGCCATATATACTGCTCAAGAAAGTTTTGCAGCACTTGTAAATTACACCATTTTGAAAATATAGAAGTTTGATTATAATCAATGTGGAACGAGTTTTGAAAATTTCATTGCAGCCGTTGTTGTTAACCAATAGGTTTCCTTTCATAAGTTTGTTTTATGAGTTTATTATTATGATTAAAGAAACGCACGATTATTTGATGTGTTGCAAATTTATTAGCAGTATATATGTATAGAATGTAAGTATGTAGTAAATACCAAAAAGACCACATTCAACCTCCGTAAGAAACGGAGGAAAACTGTTAAATATGGAGGTCATAAGAAAGTGCTTTGCACTCACTGTAACGAGCTCTATATTGTCCCAAAGAAATAAAACCAGTATACTTAAAATTATGCCATTTTCCCCTAAATGTTAGACCAACCAATGACCTCAACTCCAGACTTGAGACGCTTGATACACTAGGTTAGGTGAATCATTTATTGCTGGTACCAAAGCCTCCTCCACATCGAAGCCGAAAGCAAAATCAAAGTAAAACAAGCTGTAAAAGACATGCTGTAAAACTAATACAAGACTTCACACTATTCAATTGGAGAGAACTTTAGTAGCAATAAAGGAACTAAACAAAAACACATGCAAAGATATCTCTCTAAAGAAGGCATGCTCAGATAAACATAAAGTTTCTTAAACGCAATTTTGAGTCTCTGGACTTCAGGCTCGATAAACTGAATGACCAGTGTGCTAATGCTCCTACACAATTTTTGGCATTTTACATGTTCTGATTCTTATGTATCTTGTTATTATCTACGTTACATCAAATAAAGTGCTTACCCTTACCTGTAGGTTTAAAAACATATATAAACTGTTCCTTATGAAATTAATTACAGGCAATTCCACTTGTCAACATTTCAACGAAACGCTATGAACATCACGACATGGAAATGGTTAGAAGAAAACTTTGAAGTGATATTTTGTTAATTTTTGTTGTTGCATCAACTGACAATTTAATTAGGCAGTAACATTAAAACTACTAACTACTCCATTTCTTTTTCAAATTAATTATGACCGGATTTCAACAAAATAACCAATAATAGATGGAGAGATAAAAATAAATTAATGTTTCGTTTGTCGCTTAACAAACACCTTATTTGTGAATTTGGAGTCAAGAGGCATGTACTTTTACATTTAAAAGTACAAACTGAACTGTGAGAAATTGACTACTACTAGATATCAGTGAGATGTAATTCATCTCCAAGAACTTAGCCGTAGCATAGATGAAATTAATTTCCAAGTTTTACATATTTTTTCTGACATTCGACCTACAGATTTAGGTAGGACAAATATTGTAGTGTTACCGAACAGCCACACCAAAAGTCGATAAAGCCGACATAAATTGTTCAGTGTGGATAGCCTGCTCATGTGTTTGTAACAAAGGAGTTATTAAGAGGAATTCACAAATGGTAATCTGTCAGAAACTTTGTCTTTTACAATCTGTTTGTATGCATGTCCCATACATCGAACTAATCTCTAACAGTACTATTTGTATATTCTTAAACATCAAAGACATACGAAAACAGTAAAATCGCGCTATTTACCATTAAGATTTCTTAAGTCGATGTTCAAATAGTGGGACAACATTGGTAATAATTTATTTTGAAATCACTTGGTCGATGCAACTGCTGTCGGACCAGAGGTTCTCGAGGGTATTCACAAGTTCATCCGCCGTTATTTGCGGCAACCATTTAAAGTTAAAGCCCCTGAAATTACGACAGGGATTATTTTTTGTATTTGCACTTAGTAGATCTCTTCCTATTTTTAGATATTATTGGATACGAGTACTTCTAATAGGTTTGGATCTCGGGATTCATTTGTTTTTGATACAATGCTACTAATAAGAGGCTATATCTTGAAATACGAGGAATTAAATTTACCATAGTTTTACACTGGTAAAAATTTATCTTGAATTCTGGATATTTCATCTAATAAAACCGTTTTGATACAGTTTTGATCAAGGTTTAATTTTCTTAGAAAAAGATGCTGGGGCAACCCCCTCATAAACACACAATTGCATATAAGAGTTATTCAATATTTATTCAACATTGAAAATTTTGTATTTTGAAACTACTGGGTCGGTGCCTTTGCTGGTTGACCAGAGGACCCCGAGAGTATTCACCAGCCAAGTTGTCATATCTGTCTGACATGAAATTTATTAAACAATCTTTAAAGAAATTTGCTGCATTTGTTAAAATTCTAAAGCACTGAAAATAAGGTGATGCCTTTCAACGCCAGCGTATCTACAGATAGAGCACAGTACATGATGTATTGTTGCGTGTAGATGGTATTTTTCATTTTTGCAGGCAAATTATCCCAGCTTTTCGTTTATATTGTAAAGGATTTTGTATTTCTACTCGATGCAGCCACAACAAATCAATTTGTACAAACGTCTAAACGCGGGAAAAACTATAAGTCTCCGCAAACAAGAAAACCGTCCTAAAATGACTTTTGTTTCAGAAATTATTTTGTTTGCCTGGTTTTGTGTTTTATAAATATACACTCCGACAAAAGTTAAGCACCACCTAATTTATTTTGTAAATATCTTTTTTAAAATTTATATTTATAACATATTGTTTGCGACCACATATTTGTCAACATAAACTTCAATTTGACATGTGATACGTTTATTTTGTTTTGTGTAAAAACTGGTTTTCAGTTAGTGTGATACGAAATTACAAAAGGCATTTTGTCAATTTTAAGTTGTAGAAGTTTATATTGTGCATAGTTGCTGGAAAATTATGGTTTGGCGAAAACTAAGTAGAGCGGAAAGGTGGCAAGCAGTTGGCATGTCACAGAGGGTTTAAGCAGAAGGGTGGCACAGCGTGTTTGTTGTGCACCATTCTGTGATTGACCGTCTTATGGATCGTTTTCAAGCGTTATTTATTAAATTTGTGTGATAAAGCTGCCCCATCTGTTCATTTAAAAGTTCATAAAATTCTTATGATCAATACGGTTTCTTAAATTGTTAAAAAAATTGATTATTCTATAAAACTTTTTCCGGCATTCCAAATTTTCCCCCTTTTTGTTTTAAGAAATAACCAATCATACGACTTGCTAATTCACCCAAATTTCAACCTAAAGTTTAGCCTGTACACTTAGCCACTAATACATAAAAGTGTCTTGGTATAAATTTAATTCTATTTCCATTTTTTACATAGATGTAAAATGAGAAATATAGGGTGGCGCTTAACTTTTGTCGGACTGTATAGTAGTATAATTGTCTTTGATCAAAGTAATAATACAAGAAGAACTGAACGATTAGACCTTGGTTTAAAGAACGCAATCCCGGTAGAAAACATGGTTCACGACATAGATTTAATAATTTCGCAAATCATATTTTCTGTACATCAAACGAGAAACTTTATCTTGTGAATCTTTGTCCACGCAGACTATAGTTGTTTATACATTTCATGGTGGCTTTCCCATGGGTACTTTTGCCTCATCCCCTATTTCTATGCATGACAGTTATTAGGCTAAGTCATTAAATGTAAAAGTTCGTTTTAGCAATAGTATAATAAAGACACGTAGTTATGTAATGATAAATATAAGATATTGAGAACATATGACCTTACTCAAGGATTAAAAGAAGAATAAAGAGGATATCAATTAACCAAATAAATAAACAATTGTCAAGCCGGATGTTTTCAGTACATTTTACTTGCCATTGACTCGCACAATTTGATATGCTATAATCCAAAAGGAAATCACGTTTTTGTCCTCTTGTCCTTTCACACAGAAATTTAGAAATACATATTTGTGTTTTAATGACACTTATAAAAATGATGATAAACCACATTTGTAGCGTTTATCAATTTATATCGGGCTTGGGCATTTTAAGAAGAAAGCAAGGTACTATTTAAAAATCCATATGAAACATCAAGATTCCCTTCACTTGATCAAAAGATGCTGTACACTCTGAACTATCAATAACATTGTCAAGATTGAAAATACGTTAACTAATAAGGAATAAATTTATAAAATATATGAACATTTGAAGGAGCCACCTCTCATTGTAGCATTAGAACCAAAACATAGGACCTCTGAGAACCAAAAACATAGTAAAAGCGAGCACACCGAGAAATCATTTTTTTTTCTTTTTCGTTCCAATATGAAAGGGACAAAAACCATTTTGAAAAAACCTTAATTTTTTAATAGAGGAGAAATACTTCTTTTTCAACGGTTTCGTGGGACCTCAATTTTCATGTCCAAACTGTGACTGAAACGATTGAGTTAAAACTAGATTGTATTTTATCTCAAGTGTTGAATTTCCATGTGAGAGATCAAGAGTGCATAGTTAAAAGAGACCAGGCAAATTTGAAACAAACTAAAAGATCCTGATACTTTGAACAGGCACGAAAGTATCGAATCAATTTTGGAACATAAACCCCAGAGCCAGGATAAACAGGAATATTGCCAAATAAATATGAGAAGTTTACAAAGTTGTGAATGTAGAATCTTGGTATAAAGGTTTAAAAGTCAAACGTTTGAATACTTGTACACAATTTTAAAGAATCGGAATTGAGGTATTGAAGCAGATCTTTCGAATTTTTTATATCCACATTTGATTTACACCGTAAATTGAGTACGCTTTTTCACATTACTTCTGAAGGCCATCCTTCACTGTCGACAGTAAAGCTTATAAGTACATTAGAAAGCATGAACACACTATATATCTTTCTTTATATGGATATGTGTGTAGTTTTGT
Organism: Geukensia granosissima; assembly: GCA_032357055.1. Classification (NCBI taxonomy): domain Eukaryota; kingdom Metazoa; phylum Mollusca; class Bivalvia; order Mytilida; family Mytilidae; genus Geukensia; species Geukensia granosissima. Next base: position 17,698 of record JAULBM010342136.1, read on the forward strand.
TAGCCAGAATAAAGAAGCAAGATCCGACGCGTCTTCTGTTGTGTCAATACAAAACAAAGACAGGACCTACCTTTGGTTAACGAGGATCTCTTCTTTAGAAAGTGTAGTAAGTGTATATGTTGGGTTACCAGATGTGTCGTTGATGTCAAGCTCTTTTATCAAGCAATCAAGGTAGTGTTTTTACCAACAAATATAATGTTATTTGAGGCTTTATCGGCTGGAACAACAACGTATTTTCATGGATGCCGGACAGTACCTCAAGGCTGCAGGGTCCTTGAAAACCGAAGGAGCTTTAGTACTCATCGACCCTTGTAATTGTTTAATCCGACTCTGATTTAATGATCTGACATTCTTGACCCATTCAGAGAGGAAGTCAGCTTATAGCTTTTCTTGCTTCGCCCATCGTCTAACATAGTCCTCCACTGAGAACAAAGCTTTAAGTTTTGTTTCCAATTAATTGGATTTGGCACTCGATATTTAGGATCTTTTGATAGCAACAGTCACAGCTTATCATTTGTAACAATACTAAGGTCACCAGTAATTATGTGCCAAACGAGACTATAGTTGAAGGCGGACGACGAGAAGGAGCAGTCGGGAAGTTTGGATTTTAGATCATCAATACTGAAGTGCTCAAACCCGTCTTGTAGTTAAAAATTCTGGAAGCAATTAAACTTTGAAATCCAGTTTTACTTCTTTATTTATATACAATATCATGTAAGTGCAATATCAACGTTTTTGTTCATACTTTAACAAATGTTAGGGGGAAGATTCGGTTAGCCTGCCTAATACAAAAATTCACATTTATAAACTTCTCTATCCTCTGACTGTGAAGATCATAAAAATGATATCGTTCAAGATATTACTTTGTGGCTATATTAACAATAGAGAAAGCGAGAGAAACAACAAGGTCATCTAACATGTGACAAGCCAATAATCACAGTAACCTTACAGAAAACTAAACTATGAGTAAATTAGGGATATTCGAAAAGTGTAAGCAGGTACTGTCTCTATAAAGACACATTTCCAATGCTGTGGTGAGAAGATCATTATCGCGACAGTTTGGATATCCCTTTATACGCGATAGTCACTTTAATGCGACAAAACGTATTACATTACACTACCAGACATTCATATTCGACATTAACGCACCAGTTCCTCTTTCGTCAGTCTTATAAACATTTAAAAGTATGTATACATGTAAATAGAGTTGTTGTCCTTTGAGTAGGATGATTTTTTAAGGTTGATACCAAATTCGTCAATTGATTTATTTTTTCCAAACCCCCAAATCCGAAACGTATTATTAACCATGTCTGGTCAAGCAAAAATTTTTATTATACTAAATATAAAATCTAGTTAGTACTTTTCATGTTTGTGTATTCATTTGGTATCCCTATACATCCTTTAATATTTTTTAAATTTATGTAATGATAACTTTATTTTAACATACAATGAGAATGAAAATTAAATTATTGTGGCGGTGATGAGTTTCACCTATGTCGCGATAATGTAAAAAATAATTCGAGTAATCAAACAGGGAGACATCGGTAAATTAGACGACAGACAAGATCATGACAAACAAAAAATAAAACGAAAGACAACATTGCATACTAAACACTTCACTGAAAACTAAAGCTAGATTAATACGAAAGCTACAAAAACAATGGTGATTTCAGGTCCTATGAAAAAAAGCAACTTCTGTTCTACTAGAGTCACCCGTCTTCTAATCAAATTATCCATCGATCGTGTGATTCTGTCAAAGTCCGATTCACAGATTTGTGGTTGTTAATTATGCGTGTGATATAAAGGTAAAAGTGTCATACATTATAGAATGGGTGCATCTTAAAAAGACAATATAGACACAGGAAATAAATAAAAACTATATTATTAGTTATAATACTACCTTAAATCAACGGAAATCAATTAATGGATTACAATATGAAAGAACAAAAAATTCTTGATATATTCATTTTCAAGACAAATGACAGGATACTCTCAAGATTGTCTTGATAATATAAAGGTCTTTTTACTTATCTAACTAAATGATCGTGAAAGAACAAAAACAAACATTAACTGAATAGGAATATAACTCAGTCAACGAAAGATCTCTGTTAAATATATATGTTCTTTTTCATGACTTTATAACATATTTATTCCATTAAAATGTTTTGATCATAATTGATCAATAATTGTACATACAAAGATAACTTTTCAAAAGGAAAGAAAAAAACATGTATAAATGACAATTTTTCCTCTTTTGCGTAACACTCGAAATATTCCACAATCTAATCATATGTTAGGTCTGGCACAAATGATATACAAAGCCTGTCCACTAAGAAATTCCTGCCAAGTCACGGTTCTAAAATTAAAAAAAATATATATAAGTCATTTTCATAGAATTGGATTGTTAAAACTCGCATTTAAAGACATAACTTACAAAACTAGTGCAATTATTGCAAACAGAAACGAAAAATATATATGAAAATGCAAGGTATGAATGAAAACATGGCACCTAACCATGGACTAAAATGTTAAAAAATACGAATTATTTTTCATCCTATAAATGATTTTAAACTTACTAAAATAAATCATTTTGTTGGTTGTTTGTTTGATTAAGTCCAGTGTAGAATACCATTCGAGAGAATCAAAGTGCATAGTTTAATGAGACAAGACAAATTTAAAATAAACTTAAAGAAAAAACGTTCACAAAGGGAACAAAAGCTTGGAATCCACGAACTCCTTTACAAAACAGGAGAAGGATCAGGTGCTCCGGAAGGGTGAGCATCCTGCGTGCAACACCCGTCGTGGAATCCTTCATCTCAAATCCAGGTTATATCTTGGTTTACGCCATGTTGGCAGTTTTTAAGATATAGGGCAAATGTCTGAGGAACTGATCTCCAACCATGAGAAAAACAGAGGAATTGACAACTCTAGAGGTCTCCACAAGGCCTTTAACAAGGGAGTTATACCATTCATTGAGAAAAGCTTTAAATCCCTAAAATAAAAAATCGTGTATGCGTAACATAATACTGATCTTACCTGGATATTATCATGTGCTCATGTACATTTAATAGAACAATAAACACAAAGAAAACATATGACCACAATTTCCTGATTTGGGACAGGCATAAGAAATATGTGGCGGGGTTATACTAGTTAAGTGGGATCTCAACCCTCCTCCAACGAGTGGTCATAGGAAAAAATCAAAGAAAACAAAAATAGTAACAGACGAACTATAAAAATCAAACAGAAACTCACCCAATCCGACTAGAGACTACCTTAATTACAATAAATAAAAAACCAAAAATACATGCAAAAAGAAGATACATTTCTAATGAATGCGCGAAGTTACAGAAAGCAAGCTCAGGGTGAGATTCCTGATGATAAAAGACATCGTGTCGAGAAACCAAAATTTTGGGAAGATCATGAATAACCATTGCAACCTCGTCTTTCCCCAGTCGAGTATTACATTTCTCTGTATAATCTCTACAGGTGCATTGCAAGTCTCAGAGTTTATCGTCATTTAAGCTTTGCTGTAGACAAGACATTGGTATTTCCAAGTGGTTTTCTAATTTTAAGATAAATTATTAAATTTGATAGAAGCATAAATTCATGGCGACATTCGTTCTCAAGTATCATATAGATAGTTATCACTTTTCTTATTCAAGTTGTTCTCAGTGATATATACATGTATTGAAAGTTTTAAAATGTCTAGTGTTTTGTATGTGCCGATAAAACTAAAACCTTTCTACTTATTAAACAGTGTTTGCATACCTTGATAGCTGTCACCGCTGTTGGACTCGTGATTTTCGAGGATATTACCAATATTAAATGACTGTAATGCAATGATACCTATTGAAGTTTTTGTTCCTAAATCCGTAAAGTCTAAGGACGTTTATTCACGTTTACGGCCAAAAATATGACAACGGGTGTTACTTGATCTACTTCAAGCAAAAGATTGTACACATCACCTTAGTTAGGAGGTCCAGTGTAGAATACCATTGTGAAAGATCAGAAGTGCATAGTCCAAAGAGACAAGACCAATTTGAAACAAATCAAAGATTAAACGAAAACAAAAAAACAAAGGCTTCGAATTCACGAACTCAGATGCCTATAAAGGGTAAGCTTCCCCTGTCTTGCACACAACACCTGTTGTGGAATCCTTAAACTCTGATCCAGTTTTACGTCAATTCGAGAAGAGCTCAACTTATTTTTATACCGGTTACAGGCCAATTACTACTTGAGATACACTGATACCATATGAATAAATCAAATCGTGATGGCGACCATAAAATTTTCGGAGGGTCGACTTCAACCTTGATTGGATGTACCCGTGTTGTAGTTATTCATGCGACAACAGCAATGCTCTCTTCAGAAAATCCAGATACTTTAAGAAAAGGGAATCACTCTAATTTCCATGACTAGAAATTGAAATATTATATCAGTTTTATAAATCACTTATCAAATGTCAATGACTCTTTGTGCTTGGTAAAGGTCAAAATGTATTTTACAGTAGGTAAAAAGGTTTATTGAAGTATATACTCACCCTTTTCGCTTTTTATCGTGGTCCATTATAATTTTTGCTGCAACATCTGCATGTAAATCTAAAGTTTCTGAGTCGCATCTGATAAAGAAAGAAAACTCACAATTACTTTTTTACACGATGTCGGATTTCTTCCTTAACTCATACTGCGGTCATTTAAACCTTAAAATTATGAAACATGTACTAACATTTCTAGAAGTGGCGTGAACCAAATGTGGATTTTAAAAAATTCCAAGGATCTGTTAGAATGCCTCAAATCAAGGTCTCTTACCTCTTGCAATAGCATCAAAACGTTTGATTTTTCCACCCTCTA
>JAULBM010342137.1:0-12536 GCA_032357055.1 Geukensia granosissima
GACAAGAAAATAGGCCAAGGGCATAAGACATATGCCAGGCTGACATGAAATCGAAAATAATGTATTAAAGCATACCTAATATATTTATTCTTCCATGTACAGTTACTGAGAAATAGATCTACGCATGAAAACTTTATTAAGTCTAAAGACCGTGAAAATTTGGTCAAGGACAAGAGCTATATGTCAGATTGACATGTACAAAAAGTATTGACCTACGAGCAAAAACATACTGAGTAGGACACGCTGAGTCAATGACCCATGCAAATAAGGTCAAGGACAAAAATCATGTGATAAGTCGACAATTTCATATCACGAACTTTAAGAACGAATTATAAGAACACTTAATTAGGTTATCCTAGGTTAAATAGTTTCAGAGAAATTGAGCTTAAAAAATTACGCCGCCAACGCTGGAAAGTACTACCTATGTCTCGATTTCTTGACTTCAAAATATGTGACAAAAAAGCTGCGAGTTCACATACTCCTTTAATTACTTGTCATAAGAATAATTCATAACAGCAATCAATATAAGTCCTATTGATTTTACATCTGGCTTACGTTCGGGATGAATCTTCGTGTAAACTTTTTGCCTTAAATCGAGACTCATTTGAAATATAACTGGAATTCCCTGATATTTTGAAGAAATATGAACCAATTTAAGCAATAAGAGATAATATAATTGCCAATTAATCCCCAAAAAATCCGAACGATCCCGGTTTTGTAACATCCCACTTTAAAAATTGCAGAAGAATCAAAGACAATAGGCACAAACTCATGCCTCATAAACATAATTTTTAAATATCAAGGTGTTATGACATGTACGTGTAACTTTTTCATAATAATTTGTATTAGGGAAGCTTTAAAAGATACTTGATATCATCTAACGTTTCGTTGTCTTTCTCATTCTTACAAATGATATTGTTGTAATCTGTTACCTTATTCCAAAATGACTGACAAATAAAACTGTCAAAATAAATCCAATATCATTGCAACTGAGAATAAATCCACTCTGAGAACTTGAAAAGTCAAACTGCTTCTCCAAAGTAGTTATTTGTGAAGACACGTAAACGTTTAAGGCGTTGGTAACCAATACCGTCAGTCCATAAAACGCAGAATAAGTTGTGATGTTTCCACATCTTTGCAGCCACAGCGGGTGACAGAATACAGCTCCACACAACATTTCATCGTCATATTCAGTCGCTCTAGTCATTTTCTTATTGTTTGTTTTCCCTTCCAGTGAAGCACTTGTGTTCTTTTCAGTCGACATATCAATAAATCTTTGGTTATAAAACTGCAATACGGAATACTTATAATGAATGAACAGATACATATTTAAAATAAAGGTATAATAAGATAAATCTTTGTGTATGTGAAGTGCTTAAGGCTAAAATCAAGAGCAAACTCTTCTCTATTTCTTTGTATTTGAACTGCTTTCCGCATAAATCAAGAGTAAACCTCCTTTCTAAATCTGTTTTCGGGAAAAATCACAAGCTTACTCTTTTCAAAATCTTTGTGTTTTTGATAGTGCTTTCGACAAAAATCAAGAGCTAACTCTTCTCTAAATCTTTGTGTAAGTGAAGTGCTTTCGGAAAAATCACTAGGTAACTCTCTTCTAATTTTTTGTGTATTTGAAGTGCTTTCGGGCAAAATCAGGAGAAAGTGTTCTCAAAATCTTTGTGGTAGTTCTTTACTTAATCTTTGTGTATTTGAGTTGCTTTCGGCAAAAATCAAGAGTAGACTCTTCTCTAAATCAGTGTGTGTATTTGAAGTGCTTTTGGCATAAATCAAAAGCAAAGTCTTCTCTAAATCTTTGTGTCTTTGAATTGCTTTTGGCATAAATCAAGAGCTAACTCTTTTCTAATTAATTGTGTCTTTGAAGTGCTTTTGGCATAAATCAAGAGCTAACTCTTTTCTAATTGTTTATGTCTTTGAAGTGCTTTTGGCATAAATCAAGATCTAACTCTTTTCTAATTGCTTGTGTATTTGAAGTGCTGTTGGCATAAATCAAGAGCTATCTCTTTTCTAATTTTTTGTGTATTTGAAGTGCTTTTGGCATAAATCAAGAGCTTACTCTTTTCTAATTGTTTGTTTATTTGAATTGCTTTTGACATATATCAATAGATAACTCTTTTCTAATTGTTTGTGTATTTGAAGTGCTTTTGGCATAAATCAAGAGCTAACTCTTTTCTAATTTTTTGTGTATTTGAAGTGCTAATTTGGCAATTGGTAAAAAGGAAAAGATATGGTGTATGGAATGTTAAGGAGGCTAACCTGAAGCTGATCAAAAGTAAAAATCTACAGATCTGCATTAGACCTACAATATTGGTGGAATAAATCTCATTGTTGTTGCGAAATGTATTTCTTTAATTTCTAAAACTAAAACATAAAACTTTTCCTTTCATCGTTAGAAAAGCATATTTCCACATGTTGTGATTATTATCTGTTCTTAATAGTTAACGTTTTAAAATTAAAAACTCCAGTTGATGTGTTTTAAAATAATTATCGAGTATGTTGGTAATCTTTACTTAGGTTTACACCTCATTATCAACAAAATCATTCGTCCAACAGCTCTTTTCCGACAAATCATTAGTCCGAAAGATCACTGGTCCCACAGAACAATGCTCCAAAAATACTATAGGTACAAAAAACTGGTCGTCGATCATTGCTGTTACGTCAGTAAGAATATATCACTTTGTAGAATATAGATTTGTAAAATCTGGTTTGGCTTACTTTCTTGACATTATATAGCTTGATTAATTAAGTGATTGATGCTTTAGAAGGTCCAGCGGCAAATATTTCATGTATATTTAGGACGAGAACAAAGGATGTCAAATTTGAACTGTTTGGGTAGGGGCGGCATCTAGGCAACTTGCCACCTACGGACCACTCGTTATGAGCTGTTGCAAAGTGATCTTTAACATGATGAGTGAGTGGCATTCTCCATATTAACACACTGCACGGCTGGTTGAGTACTCATACAGTAGCGTCCTGGCAAAAGTTAGCCTTTTTGACAGCCAAAAGCTTTCAATGATTTGAACCCTAGTTAGCTACAGTTGTACACTAGCCAAGCCTTTTGAAACACTAGTCAGCTACCGTTGAAAGCTCGCAAGATTGAATTTAAATATAGTTTCGTTTGGAAGTTATTATTTTTTATTATTATAAAAGTTATTTATTATTATTATTGCAATTAAGTTATACTATTTTCATGGATTGTAGGACAGGAAGTCACAGAACAAAAAGTCATGAACAATAAGTCACAGACAAACAGTCACAGTTCAGATTTTGTGTAGGACATAAAGTCACAGTTGATTTTTTTCAGTCAGTTTTTATCTTTTTAATTTAATGAAAAACATGATTAGACAAAAATTAATTTCAAATTTTCATTTTATCATAGATAAAATGGTATTTTAATTGTGATTATTTAAAATAATTACAAATTTACATACATGACATATATTGGGAAAAAACCATAAAACAATCGAGTCGACCAAATAAATCATGATATCAGGACTTGATTTTGCGTATAACTTATATTACTATTTTGTGTTTAATTATACATTACACAATTTAATACGAACACAAGACTTAAAAAAAATATATGTCAAAATAATAGTAATCCTTAATGCCAAATATTGTTTTATGTATGTCTTATAGATAATTCCGAACATCCTGGTACTTTGTTTTGTTTGAGGGTGAAGAATCTCAAATTCTCGGGTTTTTACCTTGCCATAAGAGAACATATTTTTGTTATTTATTTAAATATTATCATATAAATATTAATAAAACTCAAACTACACATCACCAATAATAGAGTTAATGTAAAACAATGTAATGTAAAAATGCAATATTACTGAAAACAAATATATTCGATTAAAAATTGTCTGAGACCAAATTAAAAACCCGAGGTGATTGGTTTCACCCCAAGATCAGTACAGGTAAAATGAATGGGGAAATCTGATTGATCAGTAACATGTTGTGATGTCACATCGGAACTAAATATGTATTGACAGTCAAATAATACAAGTAATAGCTCTTCTAAAAAGCTAACCGTCTCTCAGCTTTCTTATGATACAGAGTAAATATTTTGTTTTTATTAATTTGTGAATCAGTTATGTTGATACACATAGTAAATTTCACTATTGGAAATATTGTTAGATACCCGTAATATAAGATAATCTGTTTTACCAGACTGGGGGTTTCCAATTTGTCATACATTTATTAATTTAAACTTAAAAAAAATTAACAGTTTAATGTGAAAAGCCTCAAAAATAGCAGTGGTAGTTAGTGGAGGGCTACAATATTTTGGGTTGGAAAGAGCAAAGTTCTCCCCACCCCTCCAACCGACTTTCAAAGGTGAGGGGCAATTGCCTCTCATGACCCCGGTTCCTACGTCTATTTTGATGAACCAAATATATACAAGTTACACCTCCGTTGTTTGACTGGTGGATTCCAGAGGCAGGGGCTTACATCTTCATTTATTTTTATGACAGTCAAAATCTAGGTTTGAATAAAAATCTCAGATGCATCACTATCGGTCAAACATGGAAGTTGCAAATCTGTAAAGTTTTAGCACGAATATATAAACAAGTTGAAATCATACAAAAACTCGGGAAAAACTTACTGTCCGATTCTTGCGAGAAATGAATATTTTTGTCGATCAGTCGATAGACTGTAGGAATTTTTATGGGTACCAAATAGACCTCTTTAATTGCAGACTAATTTATATATTGTTATGAATCCCAGTTTATTACCAAGCTCTACAAAGATCCCTTTTAATCAGAATTAATTAACACTTACTGCCATCTTGACGATATCTAAGCAATTAATAACTTTTTTGAACATGGCACTACCGTTTAGCCTATATAGAACTTAGTTTGAATCCAATCAGGACATGTCCCTTTAAAGTTGGCTTCATCATTCGGTGTAAATATTTTTCAGCTTGTTCGCTTTGCACGTGTATCAGCGATGTTTTAGATTTTTGGGGGTATTAGTAACTGTCATGTTACAGAAGTTCTTCCATAACGAAAGTTCTAAAAGAAGAAATAGTTCCTCTAGAACTTTTATTGAAATATTTGTTCCTGACGGAATAAACCTTATATAATCCATTTATGTACAGGAAATAGTATAATGAAATATTCAATAATTGGAACTTCTAGATCTGTTATGAGAATAAATAAATATATGTTGACATTCTGTCATAAAAATAAAGTTGTAATTCATGTTATTCTAAAGCTGGGGTGCAACTGCAGAAAATGATAAAAAGGGGATATCACTTAGAAACTTTATAAATAGGTAGTATACAAATAAAGCTCGTTTATTAAAAAAACAACCGATTGGAACTTGGTCAGTTACGTGAATAAACTTATACAAAAAAAGAAAGGTTATCTTAATAAAATTATTTAAGATGTTTGAATTTTGTCTTCTTTTTTATCAGCCATGACTCTCTATTCAATGATTAACATCAATATTAATTATATTCAATATTTTATGACAATTTATTTCATGCATGCTGTCGACACTTGCACAAAACCTTGTTTTCTTTGGCCATTAATGGTATTTTTCACTAAATCAAGCCGGACTTGTTTTGATTGATCTTTAGTTTTAGCTTAGGAGACTGGCCATGTTTTATGAAATATGTTTGGATTTGGACTAACTGTCAAAAACAGCGAGTTCCTTTTCTAGGTCGGTACATCTTGTTGTCTCTTGTGAATGTCTGTGCACTGTAACTCGACTTCTAAAGTTAAAACTGATGCAGTTGCTCTTTTCGATCCCAGGGTCAAACCAAAGTGATTAGAATTGTTATTTGCTACCTCTCCACTAATCACACACCATTTGGGATTAAGAGCAAGAACTGGCCGACACAGAGTCAGATTAGTGTGTCCTGGTAAAGTTGCAGGTTTTCCTGTGTACTTTTGCTTTCGTGAGATGGCACGTTAAAAATCTGACTCAGTCTGTCGATCTGTATAAAGCAGGGTTCATTAGTCATTAATATGCATTAATTTATGTCGGTTTGTCACACAACTCTCACAGGCTGAGGGAGAGTTGAGTAGTCATATACTAATACTATCTAATCTCGAAATACTTTGTGTTCCTGTCCCAAATCAGGAAGCTGTCTATTAATGAAGATCTTAGGGCGACCTGTAGATATTTGTAATTTTTAACGTTTTAGATGGTATATCTCATGGGCAATCTTTTTACGGCACTGAAACAATATCCTGGGCTTGCCGACTTACAGAGCTGATCGACCCGGCTTGTTTTCAAGTGATGGATAGGGAAATTTCTATTGTTAGGGGATGCCGGGCTGTAATGCTGAAAGTCTGTCTGTAGACCATTGTTTGTAACGTGTTTTGAGAATAACACATACCTTACACTAAATGACCACTTTCATCTCAAAAAGAAAATGCCTTAGTTTAAACATATTTTATTTGCCAAAAAACATCAGCAAAAGGGATTGGACACAAGTTATACAACTTTAGTGAAGTCCTCTCCCGCCTATGGCCACTACAAATAGCTGTATTCTCCGTTCCTAACCAACTCATTAATTTTCTGATGACAATTAACTGCGAATGGCCTTTTTGTCCTATTCCGAACTGTATGTATTTTTTAAATTTACATGTACTCGTCCTAAAAACTGCTACGAACGGTGAATTAACCAAATAATGACCAATAATGTCAAACGGGCTATCACTGGGATTCCCTTTATTTTGCTTTTATGAACAGCATTGATAAATATTTCTTAGCGTGATATAAATTTACGGGGTTTTATTCGGCGACACATTTTTACCGGGTGAACGTATCAGAAGAAGCGGTTTCACAGTGAAATGGATATTAATTTAGTTATATAATCTTTTCAAATAATAAATTAACTTTTAAATTAATAAATTAACTAAAAGTCCTATGTATAAACTTTATCAACCCTGTACCACAATGGGTCAAAGCATTTGGCAAAACTGAATTATCGCATAAATATAGATATTTTGTTCATAATATTCAGTTCCCTTTTAAAGTGCCATCGATAGCTTACTGAGAAGATCAATGCTAATCTATTAATAGCTTTTCATTGGTAAAGGTTGCGACCTTTGATAATCTCTTACGTAAGTGTAAGCGGACACTTACTGTCTAGTTAAGGTAATTTATCCCGTAAACAAGAAAGGAATCACATACTTAATTTTAAAATTCTTGATGATTGACGAATCAGCGAGTATTGTTGAACGGATTATCCAATCAGAATTGAACCGGAACTTCTCTGTTATGCATTTGATTATTTATCCCGTCTCTGAAGAGAGACGGGAATAATTCATACAAGATGCAATGCAAGAAAAATTCCGGAAAATTTCGGATTTTTCATACATACATTTAGTTTATCTCCACTCATTTGGAAGTTGAAAAATATGGTTGTTTTCCATTGTAACTATTTTTCTCGCAGGATTGATAAATTTTAGAAAATGTAAGACATTTTGATAGATATTATATCAGTTGGCATATATGTTTATATATATTTATGCGTCATGTCATCAAAAATAAGTTTGGCTGTGCGGCAATTGTCATTGCAGCACAGGACAAACAGCGACACCTGTTACAGTTTGAACAGCAAGTTTTATTACCATTAAAACAGTCGAATCTCTTTCTAAATCCCCTTTTCAGATTTTGCAAAGAAATCTCAGATTAAACAGATACTCAGTTCGTTGAAACGTTCTTTAAAAGATTTAGAATGTGGTAACTCTACTTAGTTTTATTAATTTCCAAATGTGTGGTGAAGAAAGAAGTATGTAAACAGAAATATCGAAATATACACATGTTGCCTCGCTGCAATGCTTATGTAATTTTCCGCTAGATTTTCAACAAATAGTTTCTAAAACTACTTTGAAATGTTCGAGACTAAGTGATGTAAAATGTACTTTGATTAATTAACAGTGTAGTAACACCATTGATAGAATTACAATACCATAAACAACTTCAGATCAATCACCCAACCTTTATAAATAAAATTATAGTGAAAAAAATTGAAAAAAAAATGAAATATACCTTGATAAGTCCAGGCAGTGCTGTCCAGAATGTAAGGTTTGGTATTCTATCTTTTCCTTCTGCTTTTCTTATCACAACTTTATACAACACTCCTCCGACAACGTAAGAAAATAAAAGTGCTGCAGCTCTAAGTTGAAAAATGAGAGGACAAAAATCAGATTCCAAATATACATGTGCTCTTAATAAAAGTCAAGCTTATGATATTATTTAGACGAGGAGTATCAAGGCAAAACAGACATAAAATTCAAATACAAACATGCTGATGAAACAGGCAAATGTTCACAACGGTATTCTACACTTGTGTAGTCATCTAGATTTGCACATTACATTAGATTTTCTCTTGGTTAGAACGCGGTCTTTCTAACATTTACACCATGTCACTTTCATGAATTTATGATACACACTGTATACAATTTTAAATATAATAAACTTACATAATCAGCAATATAGAACCAGGTGTCGGCCCACCGGAAGAGGAAGTCGGATCCTTTCTTGGACATGCGTATTTACTAGATAAATATAAGTACTGAAAGCAGTAAAGATGAATTTGAAATGTACATATAGCATACCAAAATTCTTCATGTATACATTGTTAGTTTTGTATTTTGTCAGATTTTTAACAAAATCTCCTTAAGAATCTTTTTTTAATTAAATTATTGCATTTTATTTCCATCTATTTAAAAAGCCATTCCTGAACGGTGAACACATTGATTGCTGTAGACACACAAGATTGTTTTAACTACTGATTGTTAATCAAAAGTTTAACATAAAAACTAATACATGTGCATGTAGTTGCTTCTCCAACTAACGCTGTATGAGACACTTTGAGGATGAAACTATATGAAAACAGCTCTTCTAATACCAGAAGTATTAAAATGTTTTTTTTTAACTGATAGAAAGTTAAAAAAAATTGTGAAGTTCGTTTGCCCAGTGTTGCATCTAGCGCTAGTTGATATGGTTTATGATAGGTTATATCCCTGAGTTTGATATACCCTAAAACGAATTTATGTCGCTTGATCTCACCGTAGCAGCTTGATAGACCTGCATATCAACAATGTACACCATGGCGCATGACTTTTAACATATATATGTAAAAAACTGTCAACCAGTCCATAAGAATTAAGTTGTGCATTCATTCGAGTGCAAAATAAATTTCTATACAATTTATATAGAATTTGATCATCTCTGGATTTATCATTTCATAGCATTAATATTTTTGCCGAATAATTCCCACTTTTCTTTAAATAATTTTATCTAACACACTGTAAAATTCCGTTCTTGAAATTCATGTAGTCCTATTTATTTCTTGATAGGTTTTTTTTTTTTAAAATAGATAGAAACTACTAAAACAAAACAAATAAAAAATCATGAGCAACCGTTTTCCTGCCAAATATTTAAATGATTTTATCTCAAAAATGAGAACACTGACCCATCTTTTTTGCTTACTTTGTTAATAATCAATAGTCTTACAATAAATCATTAGCCTTTGAAAACCTGTTACTTTTTAGCAGAGTAGCGAACATCTTTACGCTCCGTGCTCGTTCAATACGTATCTTTTATCAAACGTGTCATAAGTCCAATGTAGAATACCGATACGAGAGACCAAAAGTGCGCCGTCAAAAGAGACAAGAAAAATTCGTGTTCTTTGTTTGATGCGTAGTGTTTTGTTTATTGTTGTGCTTTTTATATTTGACCGCCTCGGTGGTGTAATGGTTAGCGTGCTCGCCTCAAGAGGGGAAGGTCGTGAGTTCGATCCCCGGTCGTGTTAAACCAAAAACATTAAAATTGGTATTTGCTGCTTGTCCGCTAAGCACGCAGGAGTAAAGCAAAGGCAGGTCGGCCCAGAGTAAGAATAATGTGTCTGGGTAAAGTGGCATGTCTTCCTGCGGACTGTTGCTTTCGTTAGCTAGCACGTTAAAATTCCGTCTCAGCATGTCGGTCTAGTACAAAGCAGGATTCATTCATCATCATCATCAACATCATTCATTAATATGCTGTCGTCCTAAATATGCATGAAATATTTGCCACTGGACGTAAAGCAATATTCAATCATTCAATCAATCAATCGTTTTTTATTTCTTCTCTTTTAGCCGTAATCTTACCTGTCCTCAATCCAAACATTCTCGGCCATTCCCGGATTCGTTAATGCTCGGTTTCATTCCGAACTTTGCCGGGACTGGTCGGATTGATCTTTTCTGCAATTTTCGTTTACCCATTTGGTTTCTTCGAATGTTTTGTATATATAATTATTTATCAAAAGACCTAAGTCTTACATTATACTTAACTCACATAATTGCCATCAGCAACTATTTCGCCAAGAACACTAAGTGACCCCTCTTCATTTGGCTCACATTGAAGATAGGTGTGGGTTGTCCTATAGAAATCAAACAAGGAGGCATTAAATTTATTTGCTCAATGTAAATTAACTATGCTCTATACCGCAAATAAAAATGCACTTTACATCGAAAAAAGTCAATGACACATCGTGGACAGTAAATAAAACTGATGATATACATGAGAAACTAAATAATGAAACAGAGGAAACCAGTGCAATTTTTGTCCTCAGAATGTTCTTGGAAAACCAGTCTGTTACAGCAAAATCATGGCCGTTCTTAGCGTCGATATAACTGGTACTTGATTTGTACATTCCTCTGTTTTTCTCGTGGTTGCAGTGCAGTCTCTCTGACATTTACCACCATTTTTTCATTTTCATAACTACAATAGTATTTGTTCTTATAGGATACAATTATTAAATAAACCATCAAATAGAACAACTGATAAACTATTCCTGCAAACACTGTGAACCATTGCTCGACAATAACCCATAACACTAGAGAAGCATTTTATCGGACAACAAATGGACACTTTTTAATGTATGCATTTATTTTTAACTGGTTAAATGCACAAAATGACATACAAACAAACAAAACATGAAATAACTGGAGATTGAAAGATATAATAATAAACTATTTTCTCATTAAATGTGAAAAAAGCAGAAAACCACCTCAAACAACGATACACGTTTTACCTATTTTGAAATGCATTGAAAACTCAATAGTACAATTAAACAAATCTGGTTTTGATTACTGAATATCAATATAATTGCGTAATGTCTATAAAAATTGTAAATGTTCAATAGGGAAGAAATTAATATATTTAACTACTCGGCAAAGAATTTCTGATGAAAAGATTAAGCTCATCAATTCGGTGAATTTTCGATCGTTATCATGAAAGGTGTCATACGATATTTTGACCCCCACGATATAATGACCCCGGGGTCAATATTTCGCTGCGAAATAATGACCCACTTATGATATTCTGACCTCCCCCTGTATGATATATTGACCCCTCCGCGAAATATAGACCCCCTGAAATGAAACTGATAAAGGATTCGATTTGTCACAATCTTATGAAATTTTTACCCATATCTAGAAAATGCAGGTTATAAGAATCATTTTTTGAAGGCAATAGAATATATATTCGCATGTCATTCTTATTAAATAGAGAAAAAAGGAAAGGCTGTTATAGAACGTGGGCTAGGACCCACAGTGCACCCCTCATCTCAGTGGGACCAACTTTTTGGGGTCACCTAAAGCATTCTATGAATGAATGAAAACTGTTATCATAAAAAATTTTGAAACACATTTGTGTTTTGGGGACCTTTTTATAGCCCTATGGGAAATTTTTTACAATTTAAGATTAAAGCCTTTCTTAATATTACAATGCAGATATAAATATGTTCCTGTACATTAAAGTAGACATGTAGGGTATCATTAGAAAAGTATTTATATTGCTCTTTCATAAAATGTGTATTTAAAATAATTTAAGCTTCAATAAAAAAAATAGAAACTCTACCCCAACAGATATTTGACAAAAAGTTTTTGGTGTGTCAACTATAATTTCTTTGCCTATGTGAACTTCTATCCTGATTTTTGGTGGTGGTGGTTGATGGTTTTTAACGTGTTACACAGCAAATTCATGCTCTCAGTTGGACGGTCCCTGGTGGAACTTAAGATATTGATGTAACTTATGTTGTTGGTATATCTTGACAGGAGGCTAGGTTGAGTTGTTGTATCTTTTCAAATTCAAGGTCGTTGTTTTAAGAAGGCGTCTGTTGAGTAGTGACTTTCTGTATCTTGCTTGATCTTATTGGTCTACAATGGCGCTTTTAAGGGCCACGGTGCCGAACAGAGCAGACCGGTTCTGCTGTGTAGTGATTTTCATGGCCGCGTCCTACCTCAACACAGGGCTGGTTTTGCCTGTGGGTCACTGCGTCGAGGGCAATGTAAGGAGTTGGTCATTACTCCATCACTCCACGTTGTACTACGGTCGAAGTTCCTGCTCGGCAGCATGTTTTGCTGCTTCGATGACAGCTACGTGAAAATGAAAATTAGAAAAAATGAACCTGATTTTTGGATAGATTTCAATATATTTACTTAGTTTATGGTGTTTTATTGCCCTTATATTGTTTTTTTTTTTTTTTTTTTTTTTTTTTTTTTTTTTTTTTTTGGTTT
>JAULBM010342148.1:0-12535 GCA_032357055.1 Geukensia granosissima
TACACTCCGTATGCAGGTGCGGCTGGAATGTTGCTAGACATGAACGGAAAGTTTACAATAGGAAAATCAAAGTCGTCTCTCTGGTCGTAAAGTTTTTGTTCTTATCCCACCCTTAATGTCAATTTCTAGGTGTAAGTCTAGGTAAGAAGCGGACCTTTCTTTTTCTGTAGTATCTTTGATTTCAAGTTCAATGGGATAGATGAGGTCAACATAAGTTATTCAGTGAAAGGACATCATCCATATAGCGGAACGTAAAACCAAAAGATTGAGCCAACTTTTTCTCTTATCTTCGTAGAAGGCTCTTATGAAGTCAGCTTCATACGAATAAAGGAATAAGGGAGAAATGGTGCACAGTTGGTCCCCACTGGAATGCCGACAGTCTGTTGAAACACACTCCCGCCAATTATTACAAAAATGATGTCAATCAAGAAATCTAGCATTCTGCAAATGTCATTTTCTGAGTACTTTTTTTGTTAGGATCACAGTGGGTAACAACAAAATAAGTTTTGTCCCTCCCTAAAACCAAATATTGTAATCTGCGTTTCCCATCTTTTTTAACAAAACAGTAGTATACAAGGTGAAAAAAATATTAGGTATTTTTAGAAATTGTCGTAGATGATTTTCGAGTTTGTCAATTTAGGAAACCAATTAATGAGAAAAGTATGCAGAGATGATAAGTGCTGACTCATACAAAGAACTGAAGTGAGATATTGTGTCAAATTCAGTCCAGATAGAATACGATTTTGTAGCTGTAATAGTTCTTTATTTACAAAGAAGATGATGACGTCCATTACTTCTGTAAATAGATATAAAACTTTGATATGAGATTGTATTGCGATGATATTTAGCTTGTTTCGATTAATACGTCTGCCATGAGATCTTTTATTGCGTTTATTTTTTGAGACTACCTTTATAGCACTGACTGTCGAAATTCGAGACATAGTAACTATACAAACGATATTTTTATTAAGACCGAGGAGAAATGCTGTTTGCAATTTCCTAATCTAAGCAGGTCTACATTTTTGAAGCTCTATTTCGTGTTGATTGTGAGACTAACTCTGTAATTTGTACATCATTTCTTGAAAACTATAAAGGTGTTTCTTATTCTTTCTTTAAATAATGGCTGACGTTTTTGTCCTACATTTTGTACAAGGCAACATGGATCTGTTCAAGCGATCAAGTAAACCAAATGTGTTGTTTTTCTTGTATTATCAGAATCAAGTAACAACGAAAGTGTCCGAAGAGAACATGTAAATCATTTTTGGCATTGCAAGGTAATTGTTTTGTTTACCCAGGCCTTTAGTTATTATAATCTATTGCAATATTAGTCGAGAACGATTTGTTGTAAGTTCTGAAAAGTATGTTTTTCCGATTAAAAGGTGTAAAAGTGCTTAAATGAGAATGTATATACATTTTCTCACCCTTTCACAATATCATAATAGTTTAATTATTAAGGTTGGTGAAAGTCACAACAAACATAAAGGTATGAGGATTATTTTTACACACAGATACGATAGCCTCTAACCTCTCGCCCAACCGGCCATGCAACACAGTCATGAGAACTGTTCTAAGTTAACTTAGAACAGATGTAGAGCGGTCATAGAACTGTCATAGAACAGACGTAGAGCAGTCACAGAGCTGTCATAGAACAGTTCTAGAGCCTCTGTATATAGCAGTTCTTTTCTAAACAGCTCCGGATAAGAATTAGAACAGCTCTAGTCAAGAATTAGAACTGCTTGGTCTATATATCAATAAATGATCGCTTTGAAAGCGATAATTTCATACCGTCGAACTGAGAGCATTAATTTTCTAATTCATTTTGAACATTTCGCAAGTCGATAGTCAGTGTAAGTAAATATACTACCTGTAAAATTAGACAGACTTCCTACTTACATACGATAAAGAATTGTTGATTTAAGAATCGGAGCAAAAAGCAAAAAATTCAATACCACAAAGATTTACACTATATTTTTGCAAAATTTCTATTTATGTTGAGATGGGATATATAATATATATCATGAATTTGAATACCAAATACTTTAAGGTAAAAATAATTTTTTTTTATGCAAAACAGCAAATTTTCTTTGTCGCGAATTTTTATACTAACATTTAGACAAAATAATATAACTTTGAACTGGAATTTTATACTTATCTTTTTGTACAAATTTTACATGCTTAACAAAAAGAAATCTTTTGACATAAAAAGTTACACTACATTTTTGAAAAAAATTATAATTGTATAATTATAGTACAAATTTTACATGCTTAGCAGCAAAAAATCTTTTTTAAAGATTTATATTAATGGTTAGTTGTGATATAATATAATCATGAATTTTAATATCAAACTCATTCTTTAAGGTCAAAATTTTTAAAAAAATTGTTGCAAAACAGCAAAATTTTATTTATCGCAAATTTTTACACTAACTTTTATGCTAGAACAGTCTCGATTTAATATAAAATTTGGACTGTGGTTGTATATTTATCTTTTGGATTCACAACTACAAATTTTACATGCTTTACAGCTAAGAATCATGGAGATGTTTTTTTTCAAAATAGCTGTTTTGTTCTTCTCATATGTATATTAAAATACCAATGTATAAATACGTAAAAATATTCTTCCTTGCGGCAAGGCTCACAAGTTCCAGTTTATTTCATTAGTTAGTTGACAACTTTAAAAGCTTAATCTGTTGACATTTTATTAAACGATTCCAATGCATTTTATATATTAACGACGTTTAATTTAAAAAAAAAAAATAAATGAAAGTAACATGTTAGCTCAATTAATATGTCTGAAAGGGTTCTACAATGTACAAAGGGATTGAATGTACCATTTGATATGTTTAGTTGGTAAATTTGTCATGAGTTTCTCCCGATTTTAACTAAAAATATAAAAACATGAATTTAATTTTTAGGTAATTAGAATGTATCAGGCCTTAAGATATGGCAGCTAAGTGGCAGTAAGTCTTTTTGGTTACTGTCTAGGAACTGCACATTCCATCTGAAAATTCAAATGCCGAGAGAAAAATAAACATTAGAGCCCATCCTTTCCACCAATAAATTTTTAACAACAAATAAATAGATTTATTGCACCAAATACTGTCAACAAATTCTCAGGGGATCCAGCTTACCCAAGAGTTCCCTGTGTGATAGTATTGACAAGTCCAGGATTCTTGTCATTAATTTTCTGAACTTAGATAATATGTTTGTTTTTACAAACTTCTAGATATACAGTACATATTTGGGTTTTTCCAATTTTAAGTACAATTATATATGAGTGTGTAAAGTATATTTAATGTTTCAATTTACTAAATGAAGACCAGCATTAATGCATTAATACAAGTTAATTATCAGAAATAAGGTCTGATTCCGTCATTGGTAAATTGTTATGCTTCCATTCGCAGTTTCCTGTTTACATTAATTTTAAAGAAATATGAAATTTGGCTTTAAATTCGTTTGAACATAGCAATGGTATGATTGGTAAGTGAATATACTATTATATCTAATTTTAAAAGTTTGATATAGCCATTTGCTCCGTTAAGTCGTACACGTGAGTCTTCATTGTGTTCTATAAATAGCCTATGCTACTTGCATTTTACCCCAGGCATGACTCGTTGTGGGAACAGAGTAATGCTTTAAGAAATGTAAACGGCCCAGTTACCTGTTTCTTTACAATATGCTATATGAACATATAGATATAGTAAACATAGCTCTATCAATGTCTAAATATTACCAACATTTAATTGTATGAACTTGATGAACTCGTCTTATTAAAACAGTAAAGCATATAGCATATTATATATTTGATGCAATACTCTTCATAAATTTGTTTGTATTTCCTGAAATTTTACCTTTCCAAAAATAATTATTCTATCAGAGAAATATCCTGGTACAACAAACTTGCAAAATAAGTGATTTTTCCTAGGTTTGTCACAGCTTTATAGAATAATGCACAGTTTATCTCAATGACAATGCGATAAAAAATAAACAACGTAAGGTTAGCTTTTAATTACTTTGTGTCTCACGTGTCTGCGCAAGTGAAATCTTATTTATATGAAGCCTAAATATGATTTCCTGTCATAACTGTAATGGATGACAACGTTCCAACACAATATTTGAAGCACAGCTACTTTGAGGTAATGACATCATAGGCTTATAGAGTTATGTCATTTTCATGATCTTAACAAATTTTGCTCGGTTAGAAGATAAAACGGATTTTAGGAAATGATAAGCCAACTTAGTTCAATGTATTGTACACAACGCTTTTCTCTATCAATAATCGGGATGAAAATATTACCTAAAAATAAACTACTTTTATTTTCACGTGAGAGAGATAAGAAACTGGGAATTTAATATTCAGATCATTTATTGAACAAAATTGTATGGTTTCATTACAAGGGAAATAGTTTTCACAGTGCACCAGTTTCTTTACTGGATTGTTCTTCTACTAACAGAGAAAAATCTAAATATTGTTTGTATATTTTTACTCATTTAAAATGATTACAGGTTACAAACTGAGAGCATATTGCAGAAGACTCATGTCAAAATCGTTTCCGTTATTGGCACAACATTGTAGGTTTTTGAGCACATTGAACTTCTATACATATATAGGTTTAACTGATATGGAAGCATACAGACACTTGCAAGGTTGCCGTATAAGTTCTTATTCAAATCCAAACGGAGGGCAGATGTATGATATGTAAACATAATTCATCTTAAACAAGAAGGGACGAAATACAAATTGTACTGATAATGTTATCGGCGTTAAAGAAAGTTAAACGACTAATGCAATATGCAGAATATACAAAACACGGACCAGACTGGTGCTATAAATTTGAAGATAATGCAGAAGGTTTCCTCGGAACGATCGTTTCTAAGTCAGATTTGCCCGGCTAAGATGTAACAGTAGTATGTGATTCTGGTAGAACATGCAGCTTCAGAGCTAAGAAAAATCAGTACGATTTGAGAATTTTTGATACAGCTGCGACCGGCGTTTTTCATGAAGTTTATTGTTCCTCATGCGGGGAGGAATCTATATGCGGAATTCAATGGAAATGTGATAAATGTAATAAATAAAGTCTCTGTACATCATGTTACATGAATGACAAACATGATATCACTCATGAATTTATGTGCAAAATTGCACCGGAAGGAGATTGGACAAAAGTTCATCCAAGAAAAGAATGCACTCTAAAAATAGAAGCAAGAGGAATATTTGCTAGAGCAGAAGTCATAAGGGGTCCCAATTGGTGCGATGGAAATATCGATGGCAATGATGTAGGTTTTGTTATATCGTTAGGGTCTCACAGTGACCCTAAGTTTAAAAGTGGTACAGCAAAAGTTCTATGGAAAGCAACTGAAAAGACGGCAGTTCATAGAATCGGAAGGCATGGTTGTGCTGACATTGTTTACAGTAGACTGACGGAGACAGCATCAGGCGGATTTTATTATCCAGAACACCTTCCTGTTGTAGACTTTGAAACTTCTATCATGGATGATTTGACAAATATATGTAATGAATTTCCATGTGATGTGTATGACGAATCCAATAAAGCAGAACACGGATAGTTACTACCATTTGCGATTACGCAGCAACATTCAAACATTCCTTATCATTTAGAAAGGGAGACAAGTTTCGAGTTTTAGATAGCTCTGATGGAGAATGGTGGTGGGTCAAGAACATTCCTAACAACGAACGTAACAAAGGGAAGTGTAAAAAAGGATTTATTCCTAAATCATATGTTAAAGATGAATGTTCCAACTACGGTGAAGTCTTTATAAAGGGTGAGGATCATCCTGATACATCTTTGTTCATGGTATCAGTTGAACCAAATGATAAAACAAATCTTCATAAACTATCTGGAACATACAATCTTCTTGTAACTGAAACTGCATTGGTGTTGAAAAGAACATATATTGTATTTACTTGGTATTACGAAAAGATACGTAAATTTGGAGGAAGGAACAAATCCTTTACTGTAGTACCTGAGTGCAGAAGTCAAAGTGGTGAAGGAATATTTACATTTAAATGTGAAGATGCGACAAGTATAACTCATGCAATAAACCGCCACTTAGAAAAATTAAAAATCAATTGCCATGAAGCTGCAGGTAATCTAAACCCATTTGCTGACAGCGGTAAAGCTGAAACCCAGACATCTTTGGAAGAAAACAAAAAGGATTTAGGAAAAGCTGAAATACAGTTGAAAAGCACATTTTTGGTGACAATCGAACCAAATGATACATCAAAACGACTTAATTTAAATGGAACCTATGAACTTCGTGTTACTGCAGAGGGACTGGAGTTGAAAGGTTTGACTGTCCTATGTACCTGGCATTACCATCATTTGCGGAAATACGGATGCAATAAAGACTCCTTCATCATTGTCGTAGGGCGTAGAAGTCAAAGTGGAGAAGGAACATTAGTATTCAATTGTGAAAAC
Organism: Geukensia granosissima; assembly: GCA_032357055.1. Classification (NCBI taxonomy): domain Eukaryota; kingdom Metazoa; phylum Mollusca; class Bivalvia; order Mytilida; family Mytilidae; genus Geukensia; species Geukensia granosissima. Next base: position 6,438 of record JAULBM010342148.1, read on the forward strand.
CCTAAAACAATCACACAAGCCGTAGAGAGATTCAATAAAATAATTGAGTCTCATGAAATTGCAAGTGAAACTAAAAAAGTCGTGGACAACTTTCAAAGATATTTAAGGTTTATTTTCTTGGTGTCCATTGAACCAAATGAGACCTCAAAACGGCTCAACTTGAATGGAACATTAAACCTTTATGTCACTGCGGAAGGATTAGAGTTGAAAGGTTCGGATGTCAAATATACGTGGCATACCAACATTTACGTAAATACGGAAGCAATGAAGAATCAGACTCTTTCATAATATTCGTAGGGCGTAGAAGTCAAAGTGGAGAAGGGAAATTAGTATTTAAATGTGAAAGACCTAAATCTATCACAAACGCCATCGATCACTTTAATCATAAAACTGACACAAATAAAATTGTGAGAGAAACTAGCAAACTCGTAGACACCTTTTCCAGTGATACAACGTTTATTTATCAAGAAATGGGTAATGATGGAATTTATGTCAATGAATCCGACTTTGTGGTGTCTATTGAACCAAATGAGACCTCAATACGGCTCAACTTGAACGGAACATTTAACCTTCATGTCACTGCGGAAGTATTAGAGTTGAAAAGTTTAGATGTAAAATATACATGGCCTTACCAACATTTACGTAAATACGGGTGCAATGACGAATCAGACTCTTTCATCATATTCGTAGGGCGTAGAAGTCAAAGTGGAGAAGGAAAATTAATATTTAAATGTGAAAACCCCAACACCAGCACACAAGCCGTAGCACGCTTTATTAAACCAAGCCTGGATAACCTAAAATAATGGTAGATAATGTTTAAGCCGGTTAAAAAATAATACGACATTTGCGGATTAAAATTTTACTATACACACAAATATAATTATACTTTTTACATTAGACTGAATGTTTAATGCAATGATAAACCCAGTCAACACAGTAGTAGTATAACAAAACATTTCAAGAATTAACGTTCTTTAAATGTACATTTTGAAATATGATTAATTTTTACTTCTTCGGAAACCTTCGAATGAAAGTGCGAAAACACTGTACAGTCCTTGGAACGTTAAAGGTTCCAAAAAAATCGTATATCGTGTAAAATGTGTGCGAGTAACGTGCGGATCATGTGTTTGTGGTTTGCGTGTAACGTATAGTCAGGTTCGTGCATAGTGTAAGGTATGGTCAAGATCGTGCATAGTGTAACGTGTATCTTATAACGGTTTTCATTGGTCAATTATTATAGTGCGATTTTTAATCATTTTTAAAATTTTTGAATTATCTTATCACGAAACTTGTTTTTTTAAATTAATTATCTTCATTTTTTTAAAAATTACTCGGATAGAAGTCAAAATTAAGAACCTTTCATCGATAAATTTGTGTCGTTTAATTATTTTCTGAAAATGAATGATTTACAATATATATAATGACGATACGTTATTCAATCCAGAAAATATTCAAATGCGATATTAATCATGTTTTTATCTTGGAAAATATGTGGTATACATTTATGAAATAAGAATGTATATGCTATGACGAATTCCATAATGATAATCTGGTCTAATAAGAGCAAAAAGTAATGTTCGATATAGATTTCTCTTCTCAATCAAAATTTTTTTTTTGGTTTTGAACAACATACATTAAAAACTTTTCGGGGTAATATATGCAACTTACAAAATATCTACTATTTTTATTTATACTTCTGACCTGAAATAAAATAAAAAATTCAAGAGGCTAATAATTTTGTTCTATTTTTAATAAAAAAAAATCGTCATTCTGAATTTGAGATAAATATGCAATGTGCAATTCAAATTATTGTTTTTGTTCGTCACCAGACATTTGTCCAAGTTTTTAGAAATTTTTGTTAAAGATTTGTGCGACTAAAGGACTAAAGAATTTAAGCTGTTTTACTTTTGGAATTTACAATTTGGACCTTTAAAGATGAATAAGAAATGTAGATTCAGATTATTATTTGTTCATGATAAAACATTTGTTCAAATTCTGGAAAATATTTTGTTCAAATTCATGCGAATTAAATATTTATACTAGTTTACATTCAGAATTCATAATTAGTTTGACCTTAAGACTTAAGATATGAATACGCAACGTAGAATCTAGATTGTTTTTGAATCACGACCAGATATTTTTTTAAATTGAGGAAGTTTATTGGTAAAGATTCATTCTACGAAAGCTTTTATGCTTTTTCACTTTCTGAATTTATAACTAAGAGATAAAAATGCAATGTATAATCCAGATTATTTTAGTTCTCAACTTAATGTGAATTCGAGAAAATCCTAGAAAAATAGTTAAGCAGATATTTTCAATTTTTTTACTATATCCCAGTTTATCTCAGTTAATTTTGCTGTAATTTCAGCTGACGCTTAATTAATGCAATTAATCCTACTCAGAAATTCCAGTTTGCTTAATCTTAAATTAAATTACTAAAACCCATTCTTAAATTAGGATTAACTCATTTACGATAAAAACTGTGAGGTTTTTGATACAAATACGAATTCACAAGTTAAAAAGATCTATAAATACACATGCGAAATCGGACTTCAAAGATCCGAGTGTTGCCAGAAATCCCTCTGACCTACTAGACAAATATGTTTTCGTTCCCGCCGATTAAGCCCCGAACAACATCTTTTTTTTTGTTTGGAAATTCCAAAAGATCTGTTAGAATGCCTCAAATCAAAGTCCCTTTCCTCTTGCAATAACATCAAAGCATTTGGTTTTTCCATCCTGTATAAAACTATCCCACATTCAAAACTTAAAAGAAAATTAAGAGCCTTAGTTGACCTCTGTTTTGTTAAAAAGAAGCCAAACGTAGATACCGATATTTGGTTCTAGAGAGGGACAAAACCTTATTTTGTTATAAACCACTCTGTTTCTAACAAAAAGAACACCGAAGATGACATTTTCGGTATGCTAGATTTCTTGATTGTGTGTTTCAAAGGACTGTCGGCATTCCAATGGGGACCAACTTTGCACCACTTTTCGACGATTTATTTCTTTATTCGTATGGAGCTGACTTCATACAGAGTCGTCTACAGAAAAAGAGAAAAAGTTGGCTCAATCTTTGGTTGCACGTTCCGCTATATAGATGATGTCCTTCCACTGAGCAACTTTAAATTTGATGACTATGTTAATCGCATCTATCCCATTGAACTTGAAATCAAAGATACTTCAAAAACAGAAAGGTTTGCTTCTTACGTAGACTTACACCTAGAAATTGACCGTAAGGGTGGATTAAGAACAAAATTTTTCGACAAGAGATATGACTTTGATTTTCCGAGTGTAAACTTTCCGTTCATATCTAGCAAAATTCCCGCCACTCCTGCATACGGAGTGTATATTTCTCAGCTGATACGCTACTCCAGTGCTTGTGCTTCCTATCAGGATTTATTGAATGAGGGTCGCAGCTGACAAGAAAGCTACTGAGCTAAGGATTTCTCAAGAAAAGATTAGAGTCATCACTCCGGCTACCATTATGTTTTGGTTGACCGGTACAAAAAATCCATTTGACAAATGACAATGGATATCTTCCGACTGTCGTGAATAAATATCCGTCTCTATACCGGTTATGACTAATATCGATTGTGACTATACACTGGCTTTGTCTACTGAGTAACACGACGGGTACCACTATAGTGGAGCAAGAGTTGCCTACCCTTCCAAAGCACCTGAATTCACCCTTGTTTTTAAGGGTTCATGTTACTCCAACTTTAGAGTTTTTAGTGAAGTGTTGTTTATTCTATATTTGTCTTTCCTATCATTTTGTTGGTCATAGTCTTGTCTGTCTTCCGACTTAACGATTTCTGTCTGTCCCTTTGGTATCTTCGAATTCCTTTTACTTAAAACAACTATATATAAATTCTATAAATAAATCATACACTTGTATGTTAGTACATGTTTCGACTATGTTGATTGGTTGACAAAAGTCAAGGTTCGTTTTGGCATATTCTTGCCAAAGAATTCTTCTAAAAATGGCTAATATGGCACGCTCGAATCACAACAAAATACTTAAATTCAATTTATGTCACTTAAAATCAATTTTTCTCTACTTTAATTCAATTCAAGTAACTTAATTCGAATTAAAGCAACATAAAATTAATTTTAGCAATTTTTATGGTTCCCGCTGATTAAAACACCGAAAATGCATAAACGGTTATTAATGATAGTTAATCACTTAACTCAAATTAATATTGCTTAACATGCGTTTTCTCTTTTAATTGCTGCATTTTCAATCAAGTTGCAGTAAATTATTTTTTCTTGTTTTATGTTACAAGAATTTAAGTTCTAGTTAAGTTGAATTAAATCTACTTAACATGAATTAGTTACTATACAAGAATTAATTCAACTTCGGCCAATCAGAGACGTCGTAACAATTTATAAACAAACCTGAAGATCCAATCAAAACACTTGTCTCATACGCTTCTTATTGTAGTTAACAATATAATTCTACTAAAGTAATTAATTTTAATTAAGTTAAAATACAATCCACTTAAATACAGTTAGCGATTTGTATGTGCTTGAAAGTAGCGATAAATGCAATTGAAGTAACTTAATGTGAATTAAAAACAATTTTTGTTGTTCAGGTTCAATTAACTTTTGTTAACAAGAGTTGGACTAATATATTATCTGCTTAATTCCTTTTTCTCACATAAATAGAAAGTATCTCTACTTAACTGCTTAACTGCTTAATGTATTTAAGTTGCGTTAATTCGAATTAAGTTACTTTAATTGAATTAAAGTAGAGAAAAATTGATTTTAAGTAACTTATCTTTTTAATTCATTTATTATTAAAAAAGAAAACCCAACAGTTTTATTTCCTTTAAAACGGTCACATTTGAAATTGCTTGAAATATCATGAATATGAATATATTAAGAAATTACTTAATTTGATGCAATATTTGACGCTATTTTCTCAATTTTTATATAAATAGCACAAAAATATTACAATCAAACTTTGCACAATTAAAAATCTATTAATTACACATGTTTAGATAGAATTTAATCTTGACGTTTTTGTGCGATCTATATTATTTAGAAAAATATCACCTCAAAAAACTAATTTTTTTTTACAGAAAATGTTACATTTTTGTTGAAATAGTCAAATAAGCCCTGTTGTTTGGTCGATTATGAAAATTATATAAGATTAAGTAATGAATAATAAAAAAGGCTGTTATTAAACAGCATTATCACAACCGCTTATTGTTGTGACATTAGTACAAAATCTAAAATTTTGCGAAATATTGGGCTTAACGTTCCTTGGCTTGTGTAGTTTCACTTTCAAATGAGGTGATTTTGAAATTTTGTCAGTTCTTGGAGTTGCAACATTTTTATTGGTATATATCGTGCTCTACTTGAAAGTTTCGACTTTTTAAAAAATTGACCAATTGGGTTTGCAGATAACAATTCAACATTGGGAAATTAATTGCAGGTATAGATATAATAAATCATCTCCATTCCCCTTTGTTTTGATAACACTGCTCAATTGTACTAATTTATGGCTACATTTGTAAGTATAAGATGCAGCCCATTAAATCACATTATTTTGAAGAATTTCAAATGATCAACTATGAGTTTGCTTACTTTTAAATCTTATTCTCCTAGTGCATATATGTAAAAAAAAGTTTATTATTATATTTCAAAACAAATACGTTTATTTTAGAAAATATGATTTATAAATAGTTTTTGAACTAATTTCTGTATACTTAACTTAACTTTTTATAAGTTTATGGAGTTATGTATGTAAAGGATATATATTTCATTTAGCACAGAGCTAAGTGTAAAAGATATTTAACACAGATATAATTTAAAGATTTTACGTAATAGTAACATGTTCGAAATATGGCTTGGTTTTATTGGATGTTTAACGGTCCATCAAAATGGTCAAAAATATTTGATAAAATAACTTTGACTTAAGAACTTTATTTTGCATACAGAATTTATGCTTGTGACTTTAAAAAATGAATATTTAATGTATAATCCAGATTATTTTTAGTTCGCGACAATACATTTGTCCAAAGGAGTAGGGGCGGTAAGGGTACATTTTAGCCCCAAATAATGGTTATAGTTCAATCAATCCAATATTTTAGGTA
>JAULBM010342159.1:0-12534 GCA_032357055.1 Geukensia granosissima
GTCATACATGACGTCACGTCACTTCCCGTGACGTCACTTTCGGTCCATGTCACTGTGACGTCACCTGTGACGTCACGGCTCCTCATCTGCTCCTCGCTCCACCCGAAAAATCCGCGCCAGACTGTGCCCATATACTACTCCCATATTTAGAGTTCCATATCTTGAATTCAAAAAAGAAAAAAGAAAATTGTTAAAAGGCCTTCACGTACATGTTGTACATTTAGATATTTTGTATGTTATTTATAATACATTTAATGATACATTTAGGTAGAAGTCGTTATAAATGGGATTCCATACTTTGAAACTTGTAAAGACCTCTAGATTTTGAAATTTTAACCTCGTATTAAGAAATGTGGTGTGGTCATCTTGACAATATTTTGTTTATTTTTAAATCAATATGACATTGATTTTTCTAAATTTCTTTCGTCTTTCCTCTTGTGACTTCCAAATCGGTGGATGATAAATTTCTTTGTTTCCTTAGTTTAACCATCCATTATGAATACAATCGGATGTTATGTAGCGCTGTAATAGTCTATTATGACAGTTGAACGACTGTATCGATCCAGCAAAGTCTTTTTTCTAATTAGAAGTCACAAGGACATTTCTTCGTTAGTTAAAAATACAAATAAAAGACTCAAAAGAAGAGATATCAAAATAAATTGAACAACGTTTTGCGGCAAATATTTCTTACATATTCGGGACGAAAAAAAAATGTTATGAAACAATAAATCATAAATGGGATGGGCTGGGTGTCAGGGCCGGGGAATCTTCTAGCCACAGTAAGCCAAAATGGGACTTGTTTGGGTATGGTTTGTAAATTTAGCCTAAGCAACGGGCCAAAACGACCACTCAATACGAGTTGTTGCAAAGGGGTCTTATACGTGCTGAAAGCGTGGCATTCTACCAATACGGGACCGACTGTTTAACATCACCTCCGAATGACCTTGGTTGATAATTTATAAAAACCGCCCAACCAACGGGCGCCCCTTTTGGAAGAGTTTTACATCTGGCGGAGAACCCGATTAGCCTTTTTCTTAACCTGGCTATTCTCTGAATGGTCGATTATTTATACATCAGCAGGGGTTTTACCTGTAGGCGGAGATTCCGAACGGCATATTTCTATACCGCTCAGAGGAATACAATACAGTTAATACATGAAAAAGAAAGAAAAAAATAATACGTTCATAACCTATGCTCTGATATTTTAAAGAAAGAATATGCACGTTTAGAAATTGTAACGTCAATACCTTTTTTAAAGAAATAGCCTTTTTTAACATCACACCTGGACAAATTGGTTAAGTGTAATTATATCATGCTGTGATGTCTACATTAGTGTTAAATGAAATGAATTTTATGTCCAAAATATAACTATTTGTTGTGTTGATTCATGGCTGCGGTACTGCTTAATGTTAGCCTTTCTTTTATGTTTGGAAATTAGATTGCATTCACATACTGTGTAACTAATGATGAAATATATGCTTAATAACCATTGCAATTATGTACGAAGATATTAAACATATTACAGAGTTGTGTATCATTGGTAATTGATAGTAGTAGCATGGTTTCATGGAAAAATGCGTTGTATTGATCCGGATAATCGCCTCCCATTATATCGATTCTGGACGTTGGAAGCTCCGATCATTTGAAAGTCAGATTTAGTAAGAAGAACGTGCATACGACGAAAGGTTCTGACTTTGATACGTAAAATTTTGGTTTTTGGAATTTGATTTTTAACTGACAAGGTAAGATAATTTTCTGTACGATTCACGAAGTGTTTTAATATTTTAATAACCAATTCAAATATGTACTTTAATTTTTTCCTGCCACTAAACAACACCTTAATTTTTATAACAATTTTTAATTGATTTTTCAAATTGACTTTTTAAAATAAAAATCCTGAAGTTTTAAAATATCAAATCATGCAAATTCTGTTGTTATTTAATACGAGAAATAAATGAATATTTAAAATTTACGCATCCATACCAAATCCCAAACAGTGATAATCTATCAGAAAAGTATTATAAAACTCTATGTTATAATAATTCTAATAGTTCTACAAAAATCCTTTTAAAAATCGCACTGCAAATGTGTACTTTGAAATACGGGATCTTTAGATATGAGAAGGGTAGAAATAATTTATAGTAATAGAACGGCGAAGCAACAATTGTGATGCAACATATACAATAGTGTCCAGACACGTGAACTTATCAAACCATTTAATTTTTATTTTTTCATGTCCCTAGACTCAACATTTGAGATAGTCACTTCGACTTGACGTGATAAGGCCTGATGCTAGTTTCTTTGAATTTTTGTTTATTATAGACCATACATGTGCACCATACAATCGTGGTATGTTAATAATAAATAAATTGTTCAGTAATTTGCAAATAAACAAGAGTTTTTAGTTTCATTAAAACATTTGAAGATGTTGTTGCAGTGACGAATTGACAGCCATAATAACCATAAGAATATCCGTAAGGTATCACAAAAATATTTTACCGAATAGCATTTACGGACAAGAATTGTAAATTCAAACAGGCTACCAAAAATCACAAGACCTAATCACTGTATCTTAGGGTATAGAATTCATGCTGCTCGCTTTGAGCTTATTAAGACGTAAGATATTTGCCTAAACATCAAATATAAATCTTGTTGTTTGGTAGATACATGTTTCTCTAAATTAAGTTGACAAGATAAAACTTGTCGCCCGGAATTCGGGTTGGCAAGATGAAACTAGTCGCGCGGAATCTGGGTTAACAAGATGACACTTGTCGCGCAGAATTTGGGTTGACAAGATGAAACTTGTCGCTCGGAATGTCCATCTGAACCACACAGGTAAAACGCTTATAGCGGAAAAGAAAGTGTATTACCGAATGCAAATTAAAAGCAATTTGAAGAGAATCCTGCTGTTTAAATATTTGATGAAAATGTTCAAAGTAACGTGCTAGATCCTTCAGTTTTATTTATTATAACAGTATTATTTTACTTGAACACTTGAAAGCTTAGCCTATAGTAAGATCAAATGAAATGTTTTTATTTGTACGACTGACACTCTCAGAAAAAAATGGTCAGTTTAGTATATTTGTCAGGTGTTCGGAATACAATCATTTTTTATTGCAGAACATTTCTTAACCGTTCTTTCTATATTTTTCTTGTTTAATCAGATGAAGAAGTTACACTTACTAATAGGATTTGTTACAATGCGGCAGCTGTGGAAATCCATATTTAGACGTCCACTTAGGAGGTTAAGCACTTTACAAAAATATTACTTATTAGTAGAAAGGAAAAAGCAAGATAACATATCCATTCTCAAAGTATTATATATTGAAAAGTTATTGAGATTATGCATACATATATATGAATGTTACTTTGACTCATAAGTTTACACAATTTAAGTTTATGGCTCGAAAAATTATTATGATCATTCTCGGCCAAAAATGTTTTTTTCAGTTTTATTATTATTACTATTTATTTATTTAATTTAAATATTTAACATAAAAACTGTGTTGCAAGATAATTCTGTTAAAAATGCAATCTTCTTTTTTCTGTTGAAAGATTATTCAGATTGTCAGACATAAATTAAGTTTTTAAGGAAAGTAAGCATCCTTGAGAAGGGTATTAAAAAGTAGAACCTGAAGATAAAAATTTCCGTCGATATATTTTTTTTTATCTTCAAACAAAAGTGACGAAACAGTTACGACTACTTTGATAGTTCGGTTCATAAGTACAGAAATTTTGTATGAAATGAACTTAATAAAGGCTGAAGATCTTACCCCTAAAATAATTTCAATTGTAGTTTATTTTAAAGAAAAACCATTATGTATATGAAGTTCATAACATAAACTTTTAAAAATGTAAATTTCAAAAGAGATATAGTTTCCATGACAATTATTCCTTAATTTGTATTAAACTGGCAATGTTAATCAATTTGTTATTTAGTAAAGTGGTTTCTAAAGTACAATTAAGATTACTACATCAGCGTTAATTGATATACATTGATAGCACGATAAAATATAAGGTGTAATATTAGCAATAGCGAGAAAGCCATGCTTCAGAAAAATACCACGACATGACGAAATCTCGTTAATTTAATTCTCTAATGGTTGTTTTATGTTTCAATGATCTCTCAGGAGATCTCAAAATAACAAGAAAATGGTTTTAGTGTAAAAGGTGAATTTTTATAATATAAAAGATATCTACTTCGGTAATTCAAGACATTTTTGGTGTTTTGGAAAGAAGAAAGGTTATCAGTATCGAATCTCCAGTAATGATGTTATTTGTAATCCCAAGGTTACATATACAGGAAATGGAACCCATATCGTCAAAAATAATAATGTAATTTTCATCTGAATCAACTGAAATGAGTCCCCCATTGTTGTTGAAACACGACACGATAATGTCATGTAATGTTTAACGCAAACTTTGATCAATATTGAACGAAAAAAATGAATGCAAGCATTTGATTTGTAAATGTTCTAAATACATCTACTATATTTATATTTATGATGTTTTTCTACCCCTTCAAATAAGCCACTTACATAGAGAGCCGGTAGCTGTAAGCCCATCGATCGTGTGATGATCTATCATCAATGTCGTCTCTCCTGTTACTATTTTATAAATTTTGTTAAGCAAGTCCTTAATTTGTTGCAGATCTACATGTTGACATGTTGCTATGCGGTTTTTTTACCATTTATTTTGCTATACATCAACATGGTCTTTTTTAGACAAAAAAGGGATGGACGCCCAAAACGAAGTTTAATACCAGCATTTCTTTACAAGTCAATGTAATGGCCATGGACATTCAAAACTTTCAACGTCGTCATTATTATCTTCTATTTTCTTTTGTCGTAAATGGGTTTTCGCTGTCTAATTTCGGTATTTTAAGGCTGCAGTAGTTCTAGTTTAAAATTTATACGTTTACTGTAAACAAAATCCGTTCTTAGCACGTGTTAGATTAGTTAAAGGTAAGTGTTTAATTTTTGTAAACCGAGAAATGTGAGATGAGATCTAGATTAAACTGTAAACCTTTAAGAAATAAAAACTATGCATTTAACTAAATGAGTTATATAATAATTTATAAAAATCAATTTTGTCCAAATTATTACTTAGCGCGTTTCCTGAAAAAAAATGCAACCACGAATTCATTACCATGGTTGCATCCTGCATTTTCCGGTCTGTCCGGGGACGTTTGTTTTTCATTATATATCGTATATAAATAATTAATTAATAATATTATGTACCTGAAAAAGGAGACACACGAGAAAAGCTAATTACAACTACTTACTCTAGCACTTTCTCAAAAATAATGCACGTGGGGATAATGTTATGCACTTATCCGAACATTTTATTTTGATGACTGAATTTGAAGGCATGTTTCGTTTTTTAACGTAAAAGAACCGCTTACCTGAGTAAGTTTGTCACAAGATAGACTTTCTAAGGTAATGTCATGATGTCTTCGGTGTTTATCATTACATGAAACTTTTAACAAGTTATAGTTTTTTCAAGGTGGTTATTCCAACATGTTCCAAGAAAAGTTCGGGTACACTGTTGTTGTCTTTATCTGTCCTTCTTTCATACTTTTTTTGCAAAAGAGTAGGCAAAATATTTCGAACAAAAAGGCAGATGGGCAATATTCCAGAGTTCAAAAGTGTTGAATTATTCATAAAAAATTCTAAACGCGCTTGGCAGCGGACAAATGGCAGAATCTAAGATGCAGCAAATAGTAGAATCCATAGTTACTTCCATGTCCCTTATAAAAATAGAATGGTGCTTAGCTATAAGTTAAAAGACTATTCCATTCAATCCCTGAAAGGTTATAGAAAGGCGTCTTCTTCAAATGATTCTCAAAAGCCGAAATTTAAACTGCTTCACTTGCACCACGGAACACATAATATATGCAATCATCTGCACCAGATGTTCTATGGTATATGTTGGGGAAACCCATCGTCGCCTGGGAGATCGCTTTAATGATCATCTATTCTTAATCGAAACTTAAGTTGATTGTCCAGTCGGCGAACATTTCAGACTCACATTGTAAATTTCATAGCAAAAGTGATATGCGTGTCACCGTCTGGCGAGAAACAGCGACAGTTTCTTGAACAGAGGATTATTAATTTTAAATGAATTGTTATTTTGAATTACGAATGTTAAAAATCAGTTTTATGAATGTATATAAACAGCCATTTTTCCACACCAACATTTTTATCCGTCCGCCTTTCTACCACAACTGTTGTATTTCGTCTGTGCAGGTGGCATTATCTACCTTATCCAGTTTTTTTCACTGATTCCTATCTAGTAACATTTACCAATGAGTTAAACATTAATCATGTAATATCAAACACTGCATTTATAAGGGCACTATATTCGAACGAAACCTATTTTTATCGTTCTACAATACACTTCTGTATCCTTTGAGTGTTCGAGATTGATACGCCTCGTTAGTTAACAGTGGTCAGGTCCTGTCATGTGTGATGCCATGTTTTTATTATCATTTTGTCTTTCATCATCCCCGGACGAAGACCCTTTGTGTTGAAAATTTGGGAGACAAATTTTATTTTTGTATTTTCTTTGTGTTGTACATTTGCATTGTTTACGTTTGGTTTGTTTTTACCTTTTGAATGTGGCTACCTTTTAACCGTATTCATTTAGTCTTGAATTATCCAAACAGCCGAGACACGGATCAGTTGATGCGAGTTTTAAATTGCCTATGTTACTATGTTATTGTATATACCTACACCTGCAACTATCTGGCCGTTACTGATAAGTTCTAGCCAACATGCCCAATCTACAAAACACGTAGTTTGTCACAGTTGCGACCGAAAGACCCCGTCTATACTCTTAGTTATCAAATCGAAAGTGTATTAAAACCAGCTGGCCTTTTATGTTAAAACTGAGAAAATACTTGTATACTATAAGGCATTCATAAATACCGATAATCAAAAATTAAATCTGGAACATGGAAATGATTGTTCGTCGGGCCCCTTTTTATTGATACCATTAAAGTTACCAAAATCAATGAATCCTTCACAAATTATGTAACAATATAAAAGAACGCAATCATGCCATTTTCGATTATAGAAATTTTTATATGAAAATCAATTCAATTTTTATCTGTGAAGCACAACAATGTGGTCGTGGCGTGTCGTAAATACTACATGGAGGTACTTAAGAAGGAAATATTTAATTCCTCTACCTTCAGAGTCATGCTCTCAACTCAGAGTCAAATAGTTGGTAGACACATTACTTCCACAGAGGAGCTTTACGGCTCTGTTGAACATTTTAAAGTCCCTACCATTTATTGGTTACCTAAATTACATAAACGAACTGTAAAGTTCCGTTTTATCTCAGCGTCAAGTAAGTGTACTACCACTAAACTTTCTGTCCTTTTGACTAGTGCTCTATCTAAATTGAAAGAACTTATCATGAATAACTGCAATACAGCTTACGAACATAATTGTATAAACTATTTTCGGAGTGTAAAAATTCTCTGAAAAATTTGGATAAATTTTTGGCTTTTGAAAAACCTTTTGAAACTGTTGATAAATATGATTTCTCTACTCTTAATACTACACTTCCACATTATCTTATTAAACAGAAATGAGTATATTTGATTGAATTGTGTTTAGATTAAACAAGTCATAAGTACATTTGCTTTAGTGGAGAAAGGTCATTTTTCTCTGAAGTAAAAGACAAATACAAAAGACCTGTGAGAAAATGATTGATGCTGTTTATTTCCTTATAAATAACATTTTATATAATTATCCGTTTCGGCAATACAATTTAAAGACAGGTCAGGTCGTAGGAATTCAATCGGAACAAACTGTGCTCTTGTAATAGCTGATTTGTATCTTAACTGTTATGAATCTCAGTTTATGGCTAAACTTCAAAGGATCCTTCTAGAACTGATTTGATAGACAAATTTAATACTACCTACCGCTACCTTGGCGATATCTTTTCCGTTAATTATTCAGATTTCTACAAATACACTTCTCAGATTTATTCAAAGGAATTAAATTTGAATAAAGACAATAACAATAGCCTCAAATGTCACTTTCTCGACTTTGATGTATGTATTTCTCAAGGTAAAATCTTCACCAAAATTTACGACAAGATGGATAATTTTTCATTCCCGATTGTTAATTTCCGCTCTTTATCTCCTTCGTATGTGTACATTTCTCAGCTTGTTCGGTATGCCTGCGACATTTCAGTTTTTAATGATTGCAATTTCTGTATAAATAAAAAAAAATATTAGGTCAAGGATTTCGTTTCAACTAAAAATGATTAAAACATTCAATAAATTCTTTAGTGGATATAAAGTTTCTCTATTAAAATTTGGATGTACTTGTAATCATCTTATAAAACATGTGATATCACATCCTACTTTATACGGAACGTGGTAAATAAAGCTCGGAAATTTGAACAAAATATACATGTTCTTAAAATTCATATAAATAAACTTATCCGAAAAGGATACCGTCACAGCATTATTATAAAATCTTTAATTATGGTTTTTATTGGAACTTATTGACTTTCTCGTTAATAGCCTGATACGGAACTAAAGAGTTTATACTTGTTATAACATTTTCTTCTTCCTGTCTATATATATTTTATTTTGCATTTGCTTAACCCATGTTTTCTTTGACTTCTAATGATATTTAAACACAAATCCAATTGGACATGTTTATATTGACATCGTAGTGAAGGAAAACGGTTTCTTTTGGGGTTTTAACTAGCAGACAGCAACTGCGAGTACTCTTTTGAGGTTGATACTTTTGTTGTATCTTGTATTAAGTATTTTTGTTGTATCTTGTATTAAGTTTTAATTATATTTGTTATTGGTTTTCAGTATCGATCTCAAGTGTTAAATCCATTTCAACTGATTTTTATAGTGTGTTTTTATTTCTGTTTTGTCACGCCACTTCCAGGTTAGGGGAGGGGTTGAGCGCTCACCTACCGATTAATCCCGCCACATACTAATGTGCCTGTTCCAAGCTAGGACCCTATTGTCTAGTGGTTGTCGTTATTTAATTAGTCATTTATTGTTATTTGTGCACCATTTTTGCATTAAATTAGTCCGATTGTCGTGTTTTATGTATAGTGTCACATTTTGTATTTCGGGGCCTTTTTCAGCTTCTGTTATATATGGTATGGACTTTGGTTCATTGTTTAAGGCCGCAATGGGACCTGTAGAAGTTTACATTCTACTGTCATTTGGTGGGTGGCTGTCTTATGGACAATTACGGTATGCCACATCTCCTATTCTTATATATACGTTTCTTATCCCATTTGAAAAGTTTAGCTGACGTGGCGTCCTTGGTTTTTACCGAGTAAACTGCTTTGAAATCATATGTTCTTACTACTTTGTTTTTAAGCGATATAAATAAATATTTTATACTTCAGTCAGCAAGTATTAAAAAAGGAGAGATGTTTAATTGTCAATCAGACAGCTACCCAAAATATTAAATATAAGCATCATCAGGTTACTTTAAGGCTTTCAAAAATGGACACATATATCCAAGCTGTAAAAGGCACCAAAATCAGATGTTATGATATTCAAAAGAAGCAATCATCGACCAAATAATTATACAATGTTAAACAAGTAACACATAAACCAAGAGACAACAAAATCCACAGGATTACAGGATCTAAGCTTGAGACATTTACATAAAGTATGTGGCGGTGTTAAACATGTTTGTGAGTAGGCAACCTTCCTCCTAACCTGGGACAGTGAATTAAAAAGCAAAATTTAAAAACTGACCGCAGTGTGTATTTCAAAGTGTAATATTACTAACATATTGTGTTAATGTTTTGAACAATTTTGTTTAGAACTTAGTATATGATAAAATGATTTAAATTTTAATAATACTTACGATGTAATTAGCTCAAAGCTAAAACAGGGTTATCGACCCCTTTGACTCACAGACAATAAAGTCGGGATTGATAGTACCTCCTGGCTTGATTAATTGGTAAATCAATGGTTGTTTAACATACATTACCATTGTCTGACACTTTTTGGAAAAAATCTCAAGCAAATATACGTTTACAGCCAGGAGAATTGGTTTCTTGCAATTGAGATCAGTATAATTAGTCTCAAATTGAATATAACCAAATTTTTCATTCCTTTAGTGTACAGAAAATTTCCTGACAACCTTCACTCAAAAGTTAACAAATAGATAAAAATTCTATTACAGATTTCATATTACTGGTAAGTCAATCTTTTCCGTGATAAACAGCGGATTAGTTATTTTTTTGTATTAAAGACGTATTCAAACGTTCTTTCTCTCTATTAGGAAGCAAATGCATTTTAAAAGTGTATATTTTTTCTAAAAAATTGTTGCGGTGCATTTTTATCAAATTCATGCTTTACATCTCTGCCTTTGACCATTCTATATTGTTTCCGACAATTTGGCAAATATGTTGTTTATTTGCATAAGGAAAAAATATCCCTTACTTTTGTTATTAAGGGAAATCTTTTCGTCGTTCGTGTGAATAAACAATTCTATACGCTTTTTCTGTGAATTAGGTAAGTATATACACTCTTTCTGTGGAACAGTCTCGTCTATACGCAGTGGTCCCCGTAAAGGAAAACGTTTAATTTATTTATTTATTGGAATAATGAATCAGAACATTATTTCTACGGATAAGGCATTTTTCTGCGGATTAGGCATATTTTTTCGGATGAGGCAGGTCTTAACGTTTTAACTGCAGATGACTGTGATGACTTTAATACCTATCAAAGCAATTGTGATTGGGTATCTTCCAGGTGACATGAGTAAAAAACAAATGTGTAGTGCTTGTTTGTTTCCAGAGTCATTTTATTACTCCAACAAATAATGAATCAATACTGAGGATCACTGATATCTTTCTAGTGGTGGCTTCCGCATTTATAATAAAATATCCCTAAATTTTCTTTAATTGAAATTTACCAAGCATTTTGTACAATAATGAACATATTTCAACATTTCTTGGTAAGACTAGTTATTTTCATAGGCGAGTCTTTAATTTCGTGAATTTCCGCAGCCAAAGATGCATATCACTTTGCGTTTGTTTGCTGCTATCACAGATAACATTGAGCCAGTTGAACTCAGCTAGAATCTGGAAGCCCCGCTACGACCACATGACAGTAGCAACCAATAGTGATTTTATTTATCACTTAGACAGTTGTTACAAGGAATAAAACAGATACAGATAATTGAGATGCGGTATTATTGCCTTTGAGACAACCATTCAAAACGTTTAAAAGACAACTATCTGCTGATTCCCATAATGCCTCTCTATAATGGAATTCCACACCCTACGGCAAGCTGTAGAAGACAAAAATGTGATGATATTCAAATGTAACAACCATCGGTCTAATAAGTACAATATATACAATGTAAAACAAGTAACATTAAAACATCAAAACAACAACTTCCACGGGATTAAAGGTTCCTGGCTTTTGAAAGGCACACCAACAACGTGTCGGGGAAGAACAGGTTATGAATCCTACATGTATATTATAAACTCTTCCCATAAGCTGGGACAGTGTTGTGACTAAAAAACATAAAAAGAAAACTTTAAAAACGAACTGCATTAGATTTTTATACTTTTGGAGTGGATACATAATATACAGACAGTAAAAAATATAACAAGAGAAACATTATGTAGCGAATTCGAAAAAAACTGGCTGTTTCTAACAGCTAGTTCAGCTGAATAATTGACGTTGCTAAATTTTTATCCAAAATCGAAGGATGGATAGGTGAATTCTCAATATAATAATAATAGTAGTTATAAATTTTGTTTCAAGATCGAAGGATAGATAAGTGAATTCTCAAATAATAATAATGGTAATAATTATGAAAAATGTTGAATTTGGATTAGAAATACAAAAATACATTACATTGGGTAGATTAATGTTTAACGACAGTCCTTTCTAAAAAAGAAAACATTTAAAACTTAAAATAGGCTTTGTTGATATTGTTCTTCCAACCTTAATTTTGTATCAGTAATTTTTTCTTTGAACGTATAAATACGAAGACTCCCGTATCACAACGTTAAAGGTCAGATAAAGTTGACAGTAATGCCAATATGAAGACATCCCAAGTGTAATAAATTTGCTGAATATTGTTCTTATATATCTTGATGATCGCGTTAGTGAACAATATGATCGAAATTAATGTGATTTAGTTGAAGAATGAAGACAGCGTATTTGAATATGGGATAAATAATACCTAAATGGAAGCTTAGTATGCATATACTAACAAATATATTTGACGTCTGTTGGTAGTTTGTATAGTTACTGCATTTCCCAATTTTGTAATCAGACCTCAAATGTGAATTCAAACAAACAGGAACATTAATTAACTTCTTACCATTTGAAATAAGGTAACTTTTTAGGCTAAGCCTATACATGTACATCCAAAAGTGTTTTTTGAATTTTTGAATGAGTGCCTAAAGGTAACCTTTTAACTAGTTCTTCCAAGTAATACAAGTAATACAAGTTTATTTTGACCAATCATGGGCCCTCAAGGGGCAAAGACAGTACAGTAGTGATTT
>JAULBM010342170.1:0-12533 GCA_032357055.1 Geukensia granosissima
CGGACGACGGACGGACGGATGACGGACGCCAAGTGATGACAAAAGCTCACATGGCCTTTGGCCAGGTGAGCTAAAAAGTTATTAAATTTCCAGACAGTGACAAAATCAATGCACACATGCCAAAATAAACAAAATGACACAGGCCGTGTTTGTGACAGTGTCAATTTCCAAACGTATGAAGATCAAGATTCACATGAACAACAAAAAGGAAAATAGAAATCTTCCCGACAAATATTCCATAAACAAAAACAGTGGAGCACACACCTCAAGCACGGGGAAGCGTTTATAGAATTAAAATATTACTAAAGGCAATGGAAATGCTGAAAAGTTGAGGAAAGGTCACTTACATTGCAGTAATGTTTTTCAAAAAAGAAGGAATTTGGACTTTTATAGTTAAAAATGCACTGATTATGTTTTATTTAATTATTTAACAGCAATCAACAACAATTAAGGACATATATCATAATTCTGTGTTCCATTACTATTAGTACTGTTATTGTTGTTTTTTGGTTTTATTTCATTTTTTTGTTTTTTTGTTGTTGTTTTTTTTTTGTTTTTTTTGTTTTTTTTTTGTTTTGGTTTTTTTTTTTTTGAGTAATTTTTTCTTACAAATAATGCATTTAAACTTCATATAGAATTCTGCATATTTAATGAAGGGCAGAACATCGAGTTCTCTGTAGGAATGGGGTTGTGCTACATTTTTTGCTCTATTTGTTAAGCATATTGAAATTTAAAAGGGTTCGTTTGATATATGTATCTTTTCAGCAATACCCTATGCATGATTGATTCCATGTTAACATAGAATTTCAATTTTGTGGATTAAAAAATCGAAGATACGAAAGAGCAGACAGAAATCGTAGTCAGAAGATAAATAAGACTTTGACCACCAAAATAAAGCGAAAGACAAACATAGTACACACATTACTTCACTGAAAACTAAAGCTGGGAAACATGAACCCCTCAAAAACTAGATGTGTTCGGGTGGTACGTATCAACATCTGCTGGACTAGTGTCCCCCGTCGTGTTACTCAGTAGACAAAGCCCATGTTTAGTCACAATTGATGGTAATCACAACTGGTATAGGAACGGAGTTGTTGTCACGACAGTGGGAAGATATCCATTGTCATTTGTGAAATGAATATTTCGTAACGGTAAACCTAATCATGGTGGAATGTTGCTACATATAAACGAAAAGTTATAATGGGAAAACCAAATTCATCGCTCTTGTTATTAAGTTTCCTGCTTAGCCTTTTTGTCAATTTCTAGGTAGCAGATCTTTTTGTTTGTATAGAAATATCAAGTTCAGTGAGACAGATACGGTCAACATTGTCACCAAATTTGAATTTATTCAGTAAAGGAACATCGAAACAAAAAGAATGTGCCAGCTTTTTCTCTTTTCTCTAAAGTTGGCTCTGTATGAAGTCAGCTTCATACAAATAAAGGAATAAATGGACGAGAAAGAGTGAAAAGTAGGCCTTCATTGAAATGCCGACAGTCTTTTGAAACACACGGCCACGAATTATACAAAATTTTATCGATCAAGAAATCAAGCATTCTGCAAATGTAATATTCAGATTACTTTTGAAGGTTGATGGTAGTGTCAGTGTGCAGTAGAACTTCTATCTCACGGACTGTTAATTCTACCACCAAACCTATTGTAATTATTTCCCTTTGCTTGTATTCTGCCTTTTTGTTTTGTTTTTTTTTATTATTATTTGGTAATTTTAATTAACAACATAAATTAAACCGAGTGGTTTAATCAGTCGTTTTACCTTACCTCTATATATATGCAAAACTCAGTCTTTTAGAAAACTTTTTAAAACAAAGGTAGAATATCTTATTGATAGAATCTGAAGTACAAAGATGTTATATGATTGTTAATGAGACAGCCAGCTAAAAAGTATACATTTACAATCTACAAGTCAACAAAAAGGAGACTATTTGACACAAATAAAAAGCAAACAAAAAACCTTTAAAATTCTTTAGAAAACACCAAAGGCCTCGTGCTTCAGAAGAGACAGTAGCAACTGTCTCGTACAAGGAAGTTGGGATGCAGGTGGTGTGACAAGTTAAGCAATCTCCTGTTCAGCTGCGGCACATTAAGTACCATTATCTCTAAAACCGAGTTCACGTCAATCAATGAAATTATGAAAATCAATGATATGGAATAAATATGGAAAGCTGATACGTAAGCGAAAAATAGGAGAATTTCGTATTCTTGGTTCCACAAATGCAAACTAGAATTTCTTTTGAAGCACTGCTAATAGGAAAGATAAAATATCAATATATCATTTCGGACATTAATATACTTTGTTTTTTTTTGTTTTTTTTTGTTTTTTTTTTTTTTTTTTGATTATACTTTTCCCCCGCAATCGATATATAGTGGTATTGTTTAATATCAATCACTTTATGTTTATATTTGTTTTACTTTTTTGACGAACATAGGTATAAATGGTTATTTAGTGTACAAATCCATTCCATATGGAAGTATAGATGATACTCTGCCATACCTACTGAGACGATTGTTGGAAAATAGGTCTGTTCTTAATGGTGTACGAAGAGAACGTGAATTGCTGTCATCAGCACTGAAATATAGGATTGTAAGAAAGTTTTTGCCCGGATGACAAGGAGATATGACATTCAGTTAAACACAAAAGCTTAAAATTATAAATTGGCATCATTTTGCATGGTCTCTTAATTGTGTATTTATGTAACATCACTATAAGCATTTGTAGTTATCACTTGTTCCAACCTATAATTGTGGGTATTATAAAAAAAACATTTATTTAAGTGATAATACTGCTAACGGGTACGTCACAAACAACAGCCAGTTCCAAGTGCTTTTTTTAAATAAAACTACGGTATGAATCAGAAAAAAACAAGATCTGTTCGAATACAATCTGTGTTTAAAACACGATATTTGCAATTATGTACGATAGATTTTCGCAGTTAACAAACATTTTACTTTACTGTGTTCCACTTTATATTCTTCGTAAAGTACTTTTACTTCCCCTTAAATCACAGTGTTTCTGTGACGTCAGAATGTCAAGAGTTGATAAGATTACAACAGGCTGCAATGTATAAAACGTTTCTGTATCTGATATTTCATCGATCAATTTGGCTTATAAGCAAGTGAACGATTTATGTAAACACATGTGTGTAATAAAATGCATTTCCTATTCAAAAAGCTTTTTAAGCCATAAATTTCCTTTTATTCCCCAAGAAAATAGAAGCACTTTCTTTTAACAGAAATATCACTTCGCTTTTCCTCCCGATACGATAGCTTTCCGTGAACTTAGGTTAGTAATATATTCCATATTTGGCTCCGGTGTTCGGTACAAAGGAGTCACAATTTCGGGTATAATGTCCTTTAAGCACACTTTACTTATAGACAATTCCTTTCTACGTTTGGGAACAGGACTCTGCGGTCTTATATATCCTCTTAAGTCAATTTTATTGCGTTCAGCAATGGCTTCAATTGCCTCCAAGTCTGTGTTTGCCTGTTCTAACTCGGGTACAGCTGAATCTACACGACGATGCCCACTTGTTAAATCCACATGTAAAAGACTAGGTCTAATGATCGGAGGTAGCTTTCTTGGAATTGAATGTGGTACAAGCTGTAGTCGTCTGTCTTGAACTGGCCTAGATGGGAACGCTTTCGGTCGGAATGTTATTACATTTTGTACCATTTTATTCATTGTGGGGTGCTTTCTGTTGGAACGTCTGCCCTTTAAATGGCGCTCGCGTTCCACCGATACATACAGCACCTGTTCATCTTTATTCTGTATACCTTGCCGGAGACTTTTCAGCTTGGTCAAATATTCCTGTTGTTTACGACTCACTTCTTGATACTGTTCTAACCATTCGGGAATTTTATTCCTCATTTTCTAAAATAAGAAAACATAACATGAACTTGGTTATACACCACATTAACAATTGCCTTGGTACGGGATATTGACAAACAGGCCTCTGAGGCTACCAACATATCTACTTTACCCTTCATTGAATTTGATATATTATGCATTATTCATAAAAAACTTATCTAACTTTTTATATCTTAAATCCAATCAGAATAGTCTACTAGGCTAATGCATATCTCAATGGGTTAATATTTATAATAAAGAATATGGAATATACACCAGAAAGACACGATCCACATCTTACATACGTTTATAACAAATATCCAAAGGCCCAATTAACTGCGTGTAAATTGCAGACACGCCAAAAAAGGAAGATTAGTAAAACTGTATGAAATTTTATTACATTTATAGACCTAAGTTCATGACGTAATTAACGCTGATAAACCAAATATATACAGTCCGACAAAAGTTAAGCGCCACCCTATATTTTTTCTAATAATAATTCTCATTTTACACCTATGTAAAAATGGAAATAGAATTAAATTTATACCAAGACACTTTCATGTATTAGTGTACAGGCTTAACTTTAGGTTGAAATTTGGGTGAATTAGCAAGTCGTATGATTGGTTAATTCTTTCAACAAAAAAGGGAGATAATTTGGCAACTTCAGAATACCGAAAAAGTTTTATCGAGAAATCAGTTTTCACAATTTAAGATACTGTATTGGTCATAAGAATTTTAGAACTTTTAGGCCCGAACACGACCGTCCACAGAACGCAAGAGGAACCGACTCTAGTCGGACCAATGAACACGTTTCCAGTTTCGTATATTCCACTGGAGAAGGTCACGTGACCAATTCAAGCGAGCTATCCAATGGCGTGCTGTCAGCTCCGGTCGTTTAATGGGTCTCCTAGCACGCAAATGTTGAGCATTTAGTCGCCTGATTACAGTCCGAACAGACACATGGCCCCCGAAAGGCAACTGGCTCGTATACGACCAGCCGTGTTAAAATTATCCCTCCTGGCACGACGGGATATGAGCATATCCTCTTGGGATAGTTTTGCGGACGATCCTTCACCGTGCCTGTCGCTTGAAAACGATCCATAAGACGGTCAATCGCAGAATGGTGCACACCAACACGCAAATTACGTATCACACTAACTGAAAACCGGTTTTTACACAACACAAAACAATCGATTGATGGCGCATCACATGTCAAATTGAAGTTTATGTTGACAAATATGTGGTCGCAAAACCACATGTTATAAATATAAATTTTTAAAAAGATATTTACAAAATAAACAAGGTGGCTCTTAACTTTTGTCGGAGTGTATATATGTGCTAGTGCATGTATATGAAAAGAAAGGAAACATTCCAAATATTTATGTACATTTTGAATATTTGTGATATCAAATGGAGCAATTTTTCTTCAAATCATAATTTTGCTTGTGTCACCGACTGTCTGGGTATTCCACGGACAGCTTCAGTTAGGACTTATCACCTTGTAGTACCTCATCTTCACATTCCAATTTTCTCTTTAAAACTTACTTTGTACATGTCTTTAATATTATAATAAATTAAATCTCCAATATGTAACTTAATCAATTTCAACAACAATGCTTCATGAATAACAGAATCAAAAATCTTATATAAAGAGGGAGATGTATGAGACAGTCATCCTAAACAATAATGGACAAATATCAATAACCTATGACGAACTGTTAAAAACCCCAAAATATAATGTTATGATATTCAAATATAACTATCTTATGAAAATAATCTAATTAAATATATAAAAATTTATTGAATTTAGTATATTTTTCTCGGTGTCCTTAGAGCAACTTATGATCTATTCTTCTTGCATTTTTCCTTAAAGTTGCTTGTTATCAAATTTTCTTGCAAAGAAACATTTATTATTCAATAAAGTATTAAATAATTTTGCAACACAGCTCATTATAGCAACCTTTCTGTAGATAGACGGTTCACTTGAGTTTCAAAGCACGAATACTGATTTACACATATAAGTCAAGTGTTCCATTTTCAATATGTAATTTAAAAAAATTAAAATACAAATCATAAGTATGGATTTGTTGCATTTAAACATTTCAATGAATATTTAGTCAAGTCTTCCATTTGCAGTAGAAATGTCTTTGTCAGATAGATAAAATCTAGTTTATTATATAATTTACTGTCCTTTTTTATATAACAATTTATTAATCAACTCTATTCTTTCTTTAAAACAAAATGAAACTTTATTCGATTTCATGAAGTGTTCTTTTCAGTTATCACTTGAAATATAATTTTTTTAAATATTTTTGTCGTCAGGGGTCTATAAGAAGACGTGTAAAGAAATTATGGTTTGCATTTCCTGGTATTTTTTTTAAGTTCAAATAAAAAGAATTGGAACTAGATTCTGTTTTACTTTCATTTCACTAGGAACCTTCCTATTTCCTCTATCCTCCGACCATTTAACTAAAACGAGACATTTTATGACATTCCTTTATTCATCTACCACGTTCAGAAGATATGCAGTTATTTTCAAGAAAAGAATGATTAAAACTAGAATTCTTCTTTTACAGACCACAACGTTAACAAGACTGACAAGAAGCTGAAGCTGTCAAGAAAATATAAATACAAACTTTATCTCGTCCAAAGAAAAGGTTTATAAACGGTTCCTAAATTTTGTAATAATAAAAAATTCTTTAAAAACAAAAATGAAACTCCTCCCATCATCATAAAAGGATTGATTCCCGCTTTCGTCATTGGGATTTTATATCTGTTTTTTCTTGCTCCTTAAAATCGAGCAACAAGAAAGTGTTAAACTGTTGCTTATGTTGAGTAAGACAACCAATTTCCTGAGAGAAAAGTTTTAAGTTGATTGTTTTCAAAATAAATCTAAAAGTCCTTGCAGAAGTTCAGTCAGATAATGCTTGTTGCCTGAACCATTAAACCAAGAAACAAAGAGGCCAGCATGAGGAGGTAGGCAGTGCAGATCTGCACAGAGTTTGAACAGAACAGTTGTTAGCCAATTATGGGATGGAATGTCAAGGATTTACGTAAGTATCCTTAAAGTAAAGCTGCTACAGCAGGCTGCAATAAAACGCACGTATGAGTCCAATACACTAAATCATGTAAGCAAACAAAACAATCACTCAATAAAAGTAACACTCTTACGTGCCAACAGCAGCAGATTTTTGTCGATGACAACGTGCATCATACAGATTATCTAAAGTTATGTATTTGCTTCTACTGAATAATGTGGGGTGTGCCTTTTGCAGAGTATATCTAGCTCTATATTTGCTAATATTTATAAAGCAGTGAGCCTATTTTAATGTGTTATGGTTACTGTTTATGCACTAAAATTTATAATGATAGGGGCGATTTTTATTTTCCGTTTCTAGATGGGGACTTGTATTTGGCCCTTTCCAATGATGCTTACATTCACAAACAGCCAAGATTGCTAAGTTTTCTGCCTCTTATGATGCAAACTAAATCTCACGGGTAAATTTACGAAAGACTTCGAAACATATTGCGCTGAGAAGTTGTTACTATCGCTGAATTTGGCTTCCTTTATTGATTATTTTTAGTATGTTTGGATCGTACTTCCTATTTTTTTGTGTTTTCAGATGCTACACTTATACAAATATCATTACAAAATACACCATATAAATATTTAACATTGTAAACCACTCGCTCGATACCTCTGCTGGTTGGCCATAGGTCCCAGAGGGTATTCGCCAACTCAGTTGTCAGACTTGCCTGACATGAAATTTATCACATAATTTTTACAGAAATTTGTTGCATTTGTTTGAATTCTATAGCACTGAAAATACGGAAAAACTTCGAAACATATTACACTGAGCGCTGGAATTTGCTTCCTATATAGATTTGCTTGAGTACTTCTTTCGATCTGGGACTTCATTTGTTTTGGTGACGAGAGGAAACTCCTTAAATTTAGATTTGCATAAAAATTCACCACATTCATTTAACATGGGTAGACTCTATGTCTCTGCTGGTATATATACAAATTCTCTGTTCAGAAAACTAAACTTATTTACAAATGGTAAATGTTCGACTGTGTAGTCAGAACATTTATAAGGGTTTTTGTTAAAACAGATATGGATAGACTTATAGCTACATTAAACGGATATTAATAAATTTCGCGTTGCATGAAATTGGTTTCTGACTACACAGTATAAAATCTTAGGATATAATGTGTTTGGTGACCTTTCGTGTTGAGAGCTTGATGTCTTAAGCTTATCGGCAGTTCTTTTTTTCAGTCACTGCGAGCATTTATACGTGAGGTATATTCTTTTTGCATGCTTTTATGTTTATAACATTTTCTTTTTAAATTCATGTTCTCTTTAGTCGGACTAAACTACTGTTTGATATTTTATAGTTTATCAGTTACTGCATTTGTTTTATTTGATTTTTCCTTAGACCACTTGTTTGGGTAGGGTTGAGTTTCCACTAAAAAAGCGAAAAACTCGAAGTGCCACAGAAAAAGGGAAACTCGGTAGTCACCTCGAAAGAAAACCGAAGGGAGAGAGAAAGGGGGTGGTCGATACACTCCTCGAGAACACCAACAAGACGGGATATTTCACATATTAAAACAAAAACAATAATAATTTTTTTGCTAAATGTTTTGTAACTTGTACATTTTTTAAATAATATTCTGGTAAGAGCACTGTTATTATACACATTATATCTATTGGAACGATTTAAAGCTTATCACGAGTGTAATTCAAACCTTGCTGAAGGCCTTGAAGAGGAAACTATTTGCTTTATAAATGCATGTATTTCACATGGATGAAGTTCAGTATCTCTGACATTTAACCCATATCTTTTCACTCTTATTAATGTTATAAAACTTGTGTCAAAAACAACATTAATTGATAAACAACTACACTTTTCCAAGTTGAAGTTAATTTCTTCTAAAAATTAAGATAAAACATGGAGATTTACGTTTTTATGTGATGATAGAAATTAATGCCACATTCTGAAATATCTTTTTATTTTGAAATATTTCACAATGATTGAAAGTGAATTCAAATATTAGTTATGAATTCCAAATTGATTGACTAAGAATAAGCTATTTTCAGTAACTAATTCGTATTAGTTAATATTTAAACAATTATGCGAATTTGATGTTTGCATGTTTTTCCCATTGTAAACTTTCCCTTCATGTCTAGCAACATTCCAGGGCTTGTGCTTCCTTTCACGATTTTATTGATAAAGGGTTGCAGCTGACAAGAAAGCTACCGAGCTAGGGTTTTTCAGGGAAAGATTAAAGTCATCACTCCGCCATCACGATTTGGTTGACCGGTATGAAATATCCATTTCACAAATGACAATGGAAATTTTCCCACTGTCGTGAATACTAATCCGTTCCTATACCGGTTGTGACTAAAATCTATTTTGACCATACACCGGTTTTTTTACTGAGAAACACGACGGGTACCACTAGTGGAACAGGAGTTGCTTACCCTTCCGGAGCACCTGAACTCACGCGGGTTTTTGTTCGTGTTACTCCAGCTTTAGTTTTTATGTAGTATTGTGTGTTCTATTTGTCTTTCTTTCATTATTTTGGCCATGGTCTTGTCTGTCTTTTTATTTTAAGGATTTTGTCTGCCCCTTTGGTGTCTTCGAATTCCTTTCACATGGATAAATGTATTTTCATTGGAAATGTGTTTCTCATGAGGGAAAAGGTGTTTGCCACCACAGAGCATCTGGTCTCGTATCTGTTTTGTAAAGGAGGTTTGCTGTAATCAAAAATTCTTTTCTTGTATATTTGGAGTTTGTCTAGTATATGTCTAATGTAGTCCCCAACAGAGTGAATTAAAAGTATGAATTGGATATAACACTCAGTATTTGGACTATCTGATAGCAACTGTTGTTGTTTATCATTTGTAACCAAACTAAGGTCACGGTAATTATGTGTCCAGCAGGACTATAGTTGAAGGAGGAAGACGAGCAAGATCAGTCGAGAGTTTTGGATTTCAGATCAATAATAATTTTACACAAAATGTGTTACCTTTTGTAGAGTCAAAGTTTATGTTCCAGAAGTTTCGCCTTTCTGTTGATTCGAGTTTGCTACGACATAAGTCAATATATTTATATCAATAGATTAACCATGAAGTATTTCATGTATTTTTCGCCACAACTCATGCTTCACTTAAGATTTTATTTTTCATCGGGGCAAAACATTTCCTGTTATCCCTCTATGTTTAATTTTTACATTGAAAAAGCTATCTCAATATGTCATGTTATCGTAGATCAATGATGTAAATCTGTGTTTTTTTTCTAGGATATATTTCATGTATATATATAAAATTTCATCCCTTAATTGTATAACCAACTGTTATTTGCACCATCAAAAATGGGTAAAATTAAAGAGTGTAGAATTTAGGTTTACACCATTTCGGGTAACTTTTTATCAGAAAAAAGTAATTTTAACTTCTGACTAGGCTGTGTCAAAAATTTAGCAGTTTAATAGTATATAGTATCAAATACTTCAATGTGATTTTTTCGATGCAACCCCGGGTTTTTTTTTTTAAATTTCGTTTGGTTTACCTATATGTGTGTGGTTTTAAAAATGATCTTTTCGCTAGCTGTTTCAATATGTTTTTCATTATCTGAGATCGTAATAAACAAGTAGTTAAAATTAAGGAAATTTGCTTGGATTAATTGAATTATGGTATCTTTTGTCAGTGCTGTTGAATTGTGGAATTGATGCACATGAGACATCATACAACAAGAATACTCCAAATTGCAAGTGAATAGTGTGTTGGCTGCCTTTCTTCAACTATCAAGACGCTGTTAGACCTTAAACGGCGAGCATATAGCCAACACTCTTAAGCTAGCCCAAGATGTCCGTAATGTAAACTTATTGTTTAATGTATATATTTTCAGCCAAAGTTTTAATAGCCATTCTAATGAAATTTCTGTTGAAGGCATATTATTAAAATATTCAGGTAAAACCAAAAATTGCCTTTGGAAATCATGTTTTAAAATTCCCTTAAATAACAGTTTAAACATATTTATATATTTTCAGATTGGGTACATCACAAGAACTTGATATGTTTGCGATAAGTAAAACATCTGAAGTACTTTTTATAAGATCAAAAATGTTTCCTCATGATGCCCATTGTTTAGACGAGTCCTATTTAAGAATCAAAGTACTGTCGTCTTGAGGAAATATTTTCACTTTCCAGCACCACCAAGATAAGCACGTAACCATAACGCATTTGAGAATGTATTAAATCTTAAATCTCAAAAGACTAGTGTCATTATATTCTTATTAATAGAATAAAACACAAGAATTTGAGGGCGTGATTAGCTAAAGTTTTGTACATGAAATGTAAATTGTACCTTATTCCAGTGTTTAGAACGTTTTGAATGTCAGTTTATCGGGGTGCACAAATTGTATTTAAATATTTTGTTATCAAACGTGCTGAAAACCTAACTTACACATGTCTGTTGTACAGCTTCTATTCAAGTAATTGATATTTTTCAACATGACCTGTATCTTCATATTTTCTTGGTCAGATTTACCATTATTATCTGAGAATTTGTGTTCCGTAAGCTCTGTTTCTCTTTGATAATGAACCAATTTTCCATGTCTGTTCAGAATTTAATAATATGTCTTTGACAAAAAAAAATGACATAAACCGAGAGACTTACTTAGGTAATACGTACTTCAGAACAAAATTATTATATATATTATAAAAATCTGTATAACTCGAAAAATACAGTCAAAACACGTTCAACGAAATTTTCAACTAATTCCACACTGTTGTTTTCGTTCGTCTCTCTGCTGTGATTTTTTTGTTGTTTTCGTTCGTCACTCTGCTGTGAATTTTATTGTCTGCTGCGTTTTTTATTGTTTTAGTTCGTCACTCGGCTTTGAATTTTTTGTGTTGTTTTCGTTCGTCACTCTGCTGTGAATTTTATTGTCTGCTGTGATTTTTTTATTGTTTTAGTTCGTCACTCGGCTTTGAATTTTTTCTGTTGTTTTCGTTCGTGAAGTGTTTTCGTTCGTCACTCTGCTGTGAATTTTTTTTCATTTGAGTAAGATAACTTGTGTAGAATAATTTTTTTCCAAAATAAATAAATAACAAATATAAACTTCTTCTTTACGACATTTAAATATACTGTTAACTTTTCTGTTATGGTTTAGGTGAAACATGTCCCAATTACCCCTCCAAGTTAGTTGTGTCCAAAATAAAACGTTTCCGTTTTTTTAAATATGTATTGATTATTAGAAATATTTATGTACCATTCAATCGTGCAAAATCCAAGAAAAGTTATCTCCCCTGCTCGATTTTTTACGGTGCATTCGTTGTGAATTATATCTCCCCTGAACAGGCTAAAAGAAATGGACATCAAATTCTAAGCAAAATATCATATTTTATTAATTGTTTTCTTTTTGTGGATAATATAAAAATAGGAGACGTGGCTTGATTTTCCATGAGGCAGCCACCCACCAAATGACTTCTACAGGTCCCACTATGGCCTTCAACAATGAGCCAGAGTCCATACCATAAAGGAAGTGTAAAAGGCCACGAAATACAAATTGGGAAACTATACATAAAACACGTCCATCGACCTAATCTAAAGATTGATTGATTGATTGTTGTTTTAACGTCCAGTGGCAAATATTTCATGCATATT
>JAULBM010342180.1:0-12532 GCA_032357055.1 Geukensia granosissima
CTCCGGAGTTTGTCAGTACTTTTACATTTTCCCTTTTCCTCGAATATCCCCTTGGTATTTCTTGACACATTTTAAAACGAACACAACTATTTTTATACCACTAAAGAACCACTAAAAATGTTATATTAATAAATATGTTCCAAGGTATAATAGTGTCGTTTGCAACATCATCCTCGACAGCTCCCTAACAAATCGTTCCCAAGTCCTTACAAAATGTTTGATATGATTATTAATTGCAATGCATACATTTTGACTACTTGCGACAAATAACCATTAGCGAGGCATTTGATTACCAAAGAGAAATATCGTGATTTTCAAACCATTCTTATTCTCATAAAAGAGTGCTGAAGCCAAAAGCAAATGTTTTGGCCTATTGTAGACAGGTGTTCTGCATATGAACATTTAGATAGTCAACAAGGCAATATTGAAAAAGAGAGCATGTAATTATATTTTAAAAATAATAAAATATTATTGCAACGTTTACTTGACAGAATATAACTTCGGAGATGACTTTAGAGGATTTATCAGGAAAACCACTGCCTGCAATTGATGTTTTTTCTTTGTCAATCAAAGCCCTTGCAGACCACCTAATGACTCAGTTAAGAACACAAGGAACTGGTTTGGAGATTGGAGAAATACAATGGGTTCTAACAGTCCCTGCAATATGGACTGACAAGGCTAAACAGTTTATGAGAAAAAGTGCAGAAAAGGTAGTAATTGGCATCACATTAAGATTACAACTATCTATTCGACAAACTTATAAAGAATGCTCATTTTGAAAATTCTGTATCTGCACAAATATTAAGAATTAAAAGACTTAAACATGCTAGATTTTGACTTGTAAATTACATAAAATTAGCCTACCTTCACGACGATTCCCCTTCACATTTCTCCTTATACGCTGCTTTCCATCTGAAATTAATTTTCCCGATTGTGCCCGCCGCCATTTGTAATGTCATCACAAATAAAACTATTTTAGATGGAAAACAACATAATATAGGGAAATGTAAAGGGGAATCGTCGTGAAGGTAGACCAATTTTATGTAATTTACATGTTTAAAGGTGACCGTGACATCAAATTCAGTGGCTGCACGACTGAAAAGCTTCCAGTTATGTGAAACAAGTGGCCAGGCATTTGTCCGACCTAGAAATTTTCCGTCAATTTCCAACTTTCTTAAACCAGAACTTTTTTATTTCTAGTCCTAAAATTTTCATTTATGGCTCATTTTAAAGAAAAATCAAAGATCTTTTCAATCATGTAAAGTACGGGTAGTGACAATAATTTTTTGAATGATAAAAATCACCCGGCCTTGTAATGTGCATTTTTTCTGAAAACGGAGTTGTTGACCTTGTTAGTGTATAGGTATTATGGCATATAAAAAAATCTCGCCAAGTACCTGTGTTTTATTGAAGTCCTTAGGGCAGGGCGTAGGGCATTTCCGAGAATTTACAAATTTTGTATTTGGACATTTCCAAGAATTTTGATGTCCTTTAATACAGGTAATCAATTAAACAAAATCTATAGTTTCAAAATGTTTTTATTTGGACGGTCACACACAGAAGCGAATCGAGGCAATGCTCCTGTTTTCAAAAACGATTTCACTGAGGACAAATAATCTTTTGTCCTTTGAAAACTTCGCAGAAAAAAAGAGAGAAAAATCTCGCAAAAGTCAACCAAATTATCGGAAAAAAGATGCGACGGTTGGGCAACCTGTAGATATTATTAAATGGCGGTCTCGTGGACAATTATACCATATCTTCTATTTCTCTTAACAGAAATTCATTTTATACTTACTGTCTTATCAGTTGTTTATGACAAAGGTTTTTTCTTCTTTATTTATCCCACATTATAGTTAAATTTGAAACATAAGCCCTTATCGTTTGAATGAAACAATTTTACTACGTATCTACACCGCAAACTAGCTATTATGACCTACTGAGTCTGGCTTTGCCGTTGGCATTTCCGTAAATGTCTATATAAAAATTTTAAACAATAATTAGGTGGGAGAAATCATTATCTGATGGTTAAATCGTAAAAACGATATGCTTCCTTAAAGAATTATAGTTAATGATTCCGGATGAAATACTAAGAAAGGCTATTTAATGAAGGACATCCGATGGTCATTTAACGTGGTTACAACGTGATTCAGCTATAAACGTCATGCATTCACAGGAACACTCACGTACTCACGTATTACTTTATTGGAAACCTATACTGCCCTATATAATACAAGCAACCCCTAAAATAAATGTTTAACGATCTTTGTCAGTATAACTAATGACAAATATGATATTTTGAAAGACAGTTTGTTTTAATTGCTTATACTGAATTTTTCCGGCAAAATTTCAAATAAATTTTTAAAACTTTTTTCCAAAAGATGCTTCTCGAATCACAGATCTATTCCCATGACCCATACTGATCTCGAAATTGAAAGGGTTCATTGTAGTCTAGCTTGCCAGTAGCTGTTAGAACACTTTAACCCTACTTTACAAATTTTGGACCGTCCTTCAATTTCATTTTGTTTTGATCATTTTGTATATTATGTACTGTGCAGGTTTTTCAACTTAATTATTCCTAATGAACATATATATTATCCAGATATCCGATGGGGAGGTTCGGGTGCCCGGAAAACTAGTGAAACCCCACAAAATTCACGCTTGTACCAAGTCATGATTGAAGAAAAATATTTATTCTATTTTGTATCAGTGATTAAATTTTTACCCTCAACTACCCCCCTTTCACACTGTCTCTCGTCAGTGGAATCTATCTTTATAAACCCCGACTACTCCCCTTTCCCACTGTCCCTCGTCAGTGGAATCTATCTGTATAAACCCCGACTACTCCCCTTTTCCACTGTCCCTCGTCAGTGGAATCTATCTGTATAAACCCCGACTACTCCCCTTTCCCACTGTCTCTCGTCAGTGGAATCTATCTTTATAAACCCCGACTACTCCCCTTTTCCACTGTCTCTCGTCAGTGGAATCAATCTGTATAAATCTACACAGGAATACAAGTGTGTTGCTGTATGGTTTCCTCCTGGTCTGTAATGTAGGCTAATATTGAAGGTACCAACCACTTGAATCTATTAATGCTTTCGCATCCATCTCATTTTCAGTATGCTTTGACCCTGTATGCTGGATTATAACATTTCTTATTTACTGGCATCACCATTGATGTCTTCAGAGTTACTAGTTCTGTATTAGTTGGGATCGTCACATTCTTTGTGACTTTGATTTTTAACAGTTAGCTGATTTTGCACATTCTGTTCTTGTTCCATCAAACTGAAACACATCCTTTGCCCTACATTAATAAGATATCCAATTAATTTCCTGCAAAAATCATAACCAATAAATCTGGCATAATTCTTCTATCATATGTTGGGTGGCTGTCTCATGGACAATCAAGCCACATCTTTTATTTTTATATTTTAATCTCTGTAACAGTTAAATTCTGCACTGTTGATAATTTCCAATTATCAAAGATAAGTAAACATGACAAAACGTATTAACGAAGCCGCCATCAATTGAACTTGAGTCCATGGTAGAATAATCCATGTAAGAGATAAAAAAGTGTATATTTCAAAGAAACAAGACAAATTAAAACAAATTAAAAGATAAAACGAAAACAAAAGAACAAAGGCTTAGAATCCATCAACTCCTTTACAAAACATGAGTGGGATCATGTGCTCATGAAGGGTAAGCATCCCCTGTCTTAAGCGCAACACCTGTCACGGAATCCTTAAATTCTAATCCGGGTTAACGTCACTCCGAGAAGAGGTCAACTTCTTTTTGTATTACCGGTTACAGGTCCATTACTAGTTGAACTACACGGATACCATATGGATCAAACAATTCGTGATGGCGACCATAAAATTTTAGGAGGGACGACATCAACCGTGGTTGGATGTATCTTTGTTGTAGTAATTTATGCGACACAGCAATGCTCTCTTCAGAAAATCCTGATATTTGTAACAGGCACGAGAGTATCGATTCAGCAACGAAACAGAAACCCCGTAGGCAGATTCGTAAAATCTTCCTTTAAAAAATACCGGAAACTATGTTTCTCTATTTATCGTTAACTGAGGTTTATTTCAGTAGGGACCAGAGAGTGGGATTGTGGAGCGTTAACAACAATTCTGCAACGAGTTTAAAAAAACCACTCTGTCTGTAACTGAGCCTAACAGCCAATTACATACTGGAGCTTCATTGTCACGGTCTTGGTGGATATAAATTAGTTGTTTCTTCCGACGGTAAACTTTATGATTTGTGACGAATAGATAAGTGAAAAAGCTTACTTTCATGGAATTAAACGCGTATTTTCCCGTGTTGAATCCAAACACTAACAGATATGTTATTCCAGCAGTTTTCTGGTTTGATACCTTGTTCTGTTATCCAATAAACCAAAACCAATAGGTGTCTTTCTTTCTCTTCCTAAGAAGTATACACTTGGTCATAAATGTGGAATACTGACATTTTCTGAGTAAAAAAAATCAACTTTGAAGACTTGAATGCAATAACTATGATCCAAACATCTTTCTGCAAATCTCATTATTTTACTTCAAGCTACAAAAGAGTCCTTTTTGAGATTTTTGTCCGATGGCTAGTTTTATGTGTTCTGAAACCCACATTTTTGTGAAAAAAATTAGAATTTTGTATTCCTGATAGAATCCTTTCAAATGTTTTATTTCATCCAGTATTATTATTTAATTATCCTCTTACATCGTCTTACAAGCATTATCTGTCATTCCCACAAACGAATTGGGCTTGACAAAGTCTAGCCATATCTATTTCTAACGTTAGGTCGAAAATGAAAATATTCCATATTTATAAGCAAGAGTATATAACACCTCCAAATTTGGTTAATACTTTGTTCAAAAATTACCATCCAAAAAACCACAATTTCTACTAAATTTTGTCAATTTATAGCCGATATGACCTTGACCTTTGGCTAAGTGAGCACAATATACATCCTTGTCTTTCTCCATCCAAGGGAAATGTAAAATCCATCTTAGTATCATTCTTTCAAGTGTTTTCATTCGGAAAATAACAAATTGATCAGATGAGTTATAATATTTGTCGCAGGGATTTTATTACCAAATTATTTTGCTTTATTATTGCTATGTTGAAATACCGAGAGTTTCCAAGAACGAATTCCAACTAATTTACTAAATAACTACCGATTCAACAACTTACCAACTCAAATAGCGACGACTTGTCTCTAACTCAAGATGTCTGCCAGCAATCCGGCCAAATCTCTCTGTCTCGTGGCACCTGATATCAACTTCCTTTGGAGGCTATTCTCGGGATTGAGTCATAGCTGTATATCCAAATACTGTATAGTAACGGCCATAATACCTTATCATACGTCAGCTAAAAAACTGTTGTGTATTGTACAACATATATAAAAGCATCAGAGTAGACAAGGGTGCAATTCGGTACAGCCTCGATTATATGTTATTTGACTTTGTTTTGGCGAATATTGTCTTTTTCAAGACCGATACAATATTTAGACTTCGGCTCACCTTCTTAATATATTATTTGTCTTTTCACAGACAATATTCGCCAAAACAAAGTCAGATTACATTTATATCTGAAGTTTGAATCTTTGATGTAAAAATGATTAACTGATATTTACGAACGTTACAAAAACAAAGCGATTAAGTTAAACTTTGTGTTCTAAAATAACTGTGAAATTATGGTCATTAAAAAAAAGGAAAACTAAAAATGCGCTAAAGTTAATTCCAGTCTAAAGATTACACTTTGTCTAACAATATAACTTCTTCACAGAAACTGCGTTGGTCCATTTCTATTTTGATAAAGTCTTCACTGACACACACGTATGGATTTAAACAAGTTGGTCACATATCGAGAGCAAACGTAATTGGATTGGATAACCGCTAAAACATATTCCGCTTTACCTAGTTAGGATATAGAGTTTTGTAAGATGTCACGATGTATTCAAACTTGATTGGCGATTGGCTGACGCACTATTAACTCCAGATATAACTGCATATACATGTATATTCTGACAACAATAATGGTAGTATAACATCCGCATCCCTAGTTTTGATAGTTTGATAACCAAACAATTATCTAAGATAAATATCGGATGCACTCATTTGCCAAATATTCTAGCTCATGGAATAATATCAATGATATATTGACAAAGAAGTTAGTCTATAATATATCAAACATGAAAATCACATATTGTGTAACGCATGTACATAACACAATATAAAAACGCTATTTTTGTCAGATTTCAGGAGAATTTTCCGTAGGTTGCCGCTCAGATAAACGAGATATTTACAACAAAGTAAGCGTTGTTGCAAACTCAATCTTCAAAAGAGGAAAAAATTAAATCAGGACAATTCCAATTAAAATGTTGATAAAT
This sequence comes from Geukensia granosissima, assembly GCA_032357055.1. Lineage (NCBI taxonomy): Eukaryota > Metazoa > Mollusca > Bivalvia > Mytilida > Mytilidae > Geukensia > Geukensia granosissima. Next base: position 6,392 of record JAULBM010342180.1, read on the forward strand.
GCCTTAATACGATTACCACTGTTGCGCCTTTGACAACTTTGTTTCAGGAAACGTTAGTTGTTGGCCATGATCTGAGAACTATTTACCTATCAGGAAACGTTAGTCGTTTGCCATGATCTGAGAACTACTTACCTATCAGGAAATGTTTAGTCGTTTGCCATGATCTGGGAACTATTTACCTATCAGAAAACGTTATTCGTTGGCCATGATCTGAAAACTATTTAACTATCAAGAAACGATAGTCGTTGACCATGATCTGAGAACTATTTACCTATCCTGGCGTTTCAAGAAATGGCACAAACAATAAATGGTTTCTTTAAAAAGATACGAATGAGTTTAATCAACAATCGTCATGGTTATGGCTTAATTTGTACAGCCTATTTTCAACATAAGTCGCAATGAACAGTTGTGTACTGATTCCATAGTTTTGAGCGTCGTGCATAATACGGCAGTCACAACACAACAAAATTTTTGTGTCTATCTTTCAATAGAAGTTGGATAAAACTATATTGGTGATTTTTATCTATTTCAGATTCGTTCATGAATACTTGCATTAGTGTAACTGTATATAACGGCTTCTAACTATTGTTATTACGCAGTTGGTAAATATTAACTAATTAGTTACCTGCAGCAGCAATATGATACATGTTATTCTACAAAACGTCTAATTAAGTACACATAATTATATAATGTATTGTCATTTCTTTTTTCCTTGTCTGGTAGTATACAATAAGGTACAGTTATACGGAAGCAAGACGATATATTATGTAATACCGAGGATGGATGCGTCTTAAAAAGTTCATAAAACATTTACAGTGAAAAAAATCAGACATTCCGGCATAAAGATGGAGACAAGTTAAGAAAGAAAGAAAAACAGCATTTGCCTCTAACATTTCTATACATTGCATCACCCGCGAATAAAAATATGAAATCTGCTCAGTCATCGCTTACATAACCAAAAATTGATTCAAATTTACAATTTCTTTGAAGTAAGGGTAACTTTTTGGCATCAATAAATAATCTTCGATTAAAACAACCTGTGTCAATTGTAACATTTTGACTATGCTGTTTATTTTGCAATTATCGTCAACGAATGTTTGTGGTGTATATAAAAGTCAGTATGTCTGTCCGGAAAAACTTCTACCTTTATCGGATCGACTTTAATTTTTCTATACTGGTTCACTTTAATATTGTGTAAAACCTTACCACATGATCCATTTATTTGTATGTATTTTTGACGGAGTTATGCCTCTTTAAATTTAGCAATTTTACAAAGATTGTGTCCTCTGCTCCTCCTTATCGTTCAACCGACTGACCCCAAAGTTTGTCTGTATTTTATTCATGATATGTAGATGTACACCTCTGCTCCTCCTACACCATTCAACTGAATGACCCAAACGTTGGTCTGTGGGTTATTATTAAATGTAGATGTGCACCTGATATAAGGATTTACAGCTTTTTAAAATTTTGTCGGAATTTTTTTTCGCACGTATGACACTCTTAAGATTGTGTCATCTGCTGTACCACACCGTTGGTCTGTGGTTTTTGTCATGATATGTTGATGTGCACCTGCTATAAGGATTTTCATATTTTAATTTTTTTTTAGGAATTATGCATTTTGAACTTTTTTTTCACACATGTGACACTAAACATTATGTCCATAGCTCTTTTTACATTCAACCCACTGACACCAAATTTGTTACGTGATTTATTCATGATATGAAAGTGTACGTGTGAACCTGATGAGGAGTATCAATTTTATGAAATTTGTAGAAATTTTTTAACACACGTGACACATGCATAAGATGTGTTATCAACTCCTCTTTCACCTTTCAAACGACTTACTCTTAAGTTGATCTGTGGTTTTTCATGATATGTAATTATTGAATATATTAAATTGTTTTGTTAATATTAAGTAATAAGTGGGTATATAAAGTGAACTCTACATGCTCACAGTATCAATGCCTGTTTTACGGGGTATGCATCTGTTCAGGTAGAACACCAGAGCTTGAGTCTAGTTGATTTAGTACATGAATATATAGATGCTTACGATACTAGGCGATTTTGCCTTCCTATATTGGGGTGTTTCTCTTTTTTTGCACTACTGGCTAATTTTAATCTTGACGAAAGCTTCGCATCAGTTTGGGTTTTAATCGTGAAAATCTTTCTATCAATCTGGATTTCGATCTTGACTAATCTTCAATCGTTTCACCGAAAGCTTTGTATCAGTCTGGTTTTCAATCGTTACGATGGAAGCTTTGTTTCAGCTTTGTTTTCGATTGTTACTTTGGAAGTTATGTATATCAGACTGAATTACGATGATCATGAAAGCTTTATATCAGTCTAGATTTCAGTGATGTTAAAAGCTTTACATTAGTCTCGATTTCAGTGGTGTTGAAAGCTTTATATCAGTCTGGATTCCGGTGATGTTTAAAGCTTTATATCAGTCTGGATTCCGGTGATGTTGAAAACTTTATATCAGTCTGGATTTCGGTGGTGTTGAAAGCTTTATATCAGTCTGGATTCCGGTGATGTTTAAAGCTTTATATCAGTCTGGATTACGGTGATGTTGAAAGCTTTATATCAGTCTGGATTTCGGTGGTGTTGAAAGCTTTATATCAGTCCGGCTTTTGGTGATGTTTAAAGCTTTATATCAGTCTGGATTACGATGATCATGAAAGCTTTGTTTGAGTCTGGATTTCGGTGATGTTGAAAGCTTTATATCAGTCAGGATTTCGACTGCAATGAAGCCTTTGTTTTAGTATATTCGTTTGCCATCCCGTTATGATGTTATTCGTGGATTAGTAAGTTTTGTAGATACTTTGTAGATAGTTCGGCAGGCCAACAGTCAAGGTTTCTGGATCGTCAATGATCAGTAATGCAGTCAAAGTTTCCTGATTTGCCACCTACTACACCCAGTCTTTCTGTAGCATATACAAACCTCATGAAAGGTCTTTCGATTAAGTCTGTCAAAACTTTATTTTCGTCTTTAGTTTCCAAAATTAAGTTCCAATTTCTAATATAAAACAAGAATAGATTAGGGGTATAATTTACATATCTCTTGACTATGTCGTATTAACCGGAGCATAGTCTCCAATAGACGATATGAAACATGACATTAACATTTTCATAAACCATAATTGGTAAAATTCAAATTAAACACCGTAATAGATAACTCGAGCCCCCTCGAGTAATCATTTCCGTCATTACTTGTTGGTTAATGCATGTATATACAAGATACCCTTGAAACTATTGACAAGAGGTTTTTTTCGCGACTCTCCGCTCCCCACGAAGACCTCCTGATGGTTGATTGAGTACAGAAATCAGCCGTTCGGCTTTTCAGCCTGCAGTTTAAATCCCTGATGAATTAAGGGGCGTCCGTTGATTGGGCAGGATGTATAAATACTCGACCAACTACTCGCTATCAGTTTCTCCGCCATACAGTGGTACATACCCTGCAAAACGGCGTCCTTTAGTTGGGCGTGATGTATAAACTAGTCTTGAACGGGAAAGTTTCCGCTGTGCCCCGTGTTGAAAGAATCCCACGCTCTCAGCACGTTAAAGATCCCTTTGCAACACCTCGTGATCTTTGGTCGTTGGTGCCCAGTTACTTAGGCTAAACTGTCCCAATTTTGCATTCTTTGGCATTCAGTTGAATACCATCTTACAACTGTTATCTCAACAGAGTTTTTTGACACATATCTTTATTTAATTGAGAGTCGAAAGACCTGTTCTGGCCAGATAATCAAATATAATGCGAGGCCAATTCTGAGTCCTAGACGCTGTTGCTTAATTCATATGTACTAATTTCTGTGCTATATTCAAATGAATTGAAAATTTGTGAGTTACAGACGGCAGGCTTACTAAGAAAAAAGGAACATATTTTTCCAAATTGCTTACTTGTAATTAAGATAAATTTTCAAACTCCTATTTTCATGGCTTAATTTCAAAATTATCATATCCTATCAATATTCTGTCATCAAAGAAATTAAGATAAATGATTTGAAATATGGCTCATAGTCATAGGTAAATAACTTTGATTCTTGCAATACAAAACGTCAAATGCTCTTTTATAACTAGAACATTATTTGACACGTGTTGTCAAGGCCAAACATCGCAAATGAAAAATGTGTAAATTATATAATGTTGTAATTCAAAACAGACATCCTCCCTTCAAGGTGAAAGCATTTAAGAATGCGAAACAAAATAAAAATCCGTATCGCATTCTTCAGAAACTTCATTCATCATTTTAAGCGGGAAAACTTATCATTTTGATCTGACAAGAAGCTTCATTCCTCCGACTTACTGACGTTAAAACATAAAAATTTACCTTGATTCTTAATTGTTTATCAATGGAACATTTTTTTAAAATGAAGATAAAAGAGATTCATACAGGAAGTATCACCATACATCAGTCTAGAAACAGGTTACTCTGCATGTAGATTACTGGGTCACGTTTACATTCCGTAGCTTTTTGTTTTGATATTTGATACATACTATCTATCTTCATCTTTTGTAGAAGATATATGAACGAACAAAATTTTATCAATTTTAATAAAAGATTGCAGAAATAACTATATGGCTTGTAGTAAAAGTGTAAAGAGTAAATACTTTGCAAATTCATCAAGTTCAATCATCTTCCGATTTACGTTACAGTGCTACTTTGGGAGGGGATCACATGTAGATCACAGTAAAGCGGCAATTGCATAAACTGCATGTACTATGATAATAACAATTAATCGCGGATTTTCAAGTTAACGTTAATAAAGTCACCGTAAATGTTACAAAATAAAAATGATGAATCAAATGTCACTATATAGCAAATATAGTACGAAATTTCGTAAAGAGTTACTTTCCGAACTATTACGCCTGAGTACTCCTTGCCTGTCGGTTCCTAATGAAAGAATGGAAGTGACATAATATTACATAATCAATTTTATTAATTAATTTATATATTCAACGTTGATAAAATATCTTTAAGTTGGACATATTAAAACATTTTTGCTCAGGGGAATCTAACAATAGCTATAAACTGATTTATTAATTTCATGTATGTTAAGGGTGAAACAAATTGATTCTAAAGGAGAGGGAATGACATTTTTCTGCTCTAGATTTATTTGCCAGTTGAATATCTAAATGTTCAAATGTGCTAATTGGGATTGGTGACAAAAATCATATAAGTAAACTGCAAACCATGAAACTGAAGGAAGTGTGAATAGGGGATATTGTTGAGTCTAAAGATTATTTTAAATGGAACAATTTAACATTAATTTAGCTTGGGACATATTGGGAGCAATTTTGTGACATTAAATTATTTATAGATATGACTGGTATTTAAAAGACATGCCAAAAGAAATTATTTTTGTATCAGCATGTCTGAACACACTAAGTTTCATTTGATAATCGTATAATTGGGAGTCAGAGATGTTGCTATAATTGTGATTGAGATATAAAAATGAAATATGTAGCATGATTGTCCATGAAACTCCCACAGTCAGAGAGACGGAGATGGCAATCAGACAACAAACATGGCCGCCATGAGAAATAATTGTTTCTGATTGGTCGAGTCACTTCCTCTGTAATTGCTCAGCCAAAAGAAACTGAAACTTACTGTGCAACTCCCTTGGGAGTTGATCAATTTGTTCCGATCAGAAAAATTACATTTTTTATTGTTCCATCTATAGAAAAAAATTATACAGATATCTTTAACCTTTAAGCTAATTGGAGCTAAAAACGTTACAAGAAACATCTTTATGAGGTCCTTGTACAAATTAAGGGCTTTCCTTCCAACGGAAAGCCCTTATTGTATTTCTTCTGGGGGTATAGGGAAATTATTCTTCCGCCAAATTTGAAAATATTCACTCGCTTTTAGAAATGGTCATATATCTATGAATTTTCAGGGCAGGTAGCGGGCAAACATAAAGTTTTGTCAGTAGTGGGCCCCTTCCAAAATAGATATCTAGTGTGGAGTTCTCCCCCTTTTGATGAAAAATCTTGTTATCATTTAAACTCAGTAACCGTAAAAGATAGCGTAGGAAATGTAATTGAGGGATTGTTCAGTATTGGAAGATACAACTCTAACGCTTTAAATCGGAAACATCGGGGAACATGTTATGTGAGTTATCTGCCCTTAAAAAATTA
>JAULBM010342191.1:0-12532 GCA_032357055.1 Geukensia granosissima
CACGTGGTTAGTAAGGTGTTAATTTTATAGTTTCGAACATGATATTTGAGCATAGTTCTCGATTAAATTTTGCTTAAAATTATTAATGAAATGTGAAAAATAGTTTTCTTAACTTTTTTTTATTTGTTATTAAGCCATAATCCCGTATTTATTAAGAATATGAAGTATTACGTAGTATTACGTAAACGGCTGTATTTCATTTACTTTCATGAAAGAAATCAACGTACGAGTGTATTCCGTTACGGTTTATGGTCGTTTAAAAATGATACGGAAGTAAAAATAACAAACAAAAGCAACGTTTCTAAAAATAATGAATATGTAGCATTTGTTTCCTTATTTTACAATCTGATTTTAATAAATATTATTGTCATCGTTTACAATCAGTGCAGGCTGACATGCGAATGAAGTGCAACCGCTTTACTAACTAGGTCAGAAAGAGCGTGGGTTAATGAACTGTTGAAGATACGAAGCGAAATAAATAGTTGTAGAAGAAATATTTAAAGATGGTAAGGGGTATTCTTGGACATTTCCATCAAGGTTGTCATATTTTACAACCTTATAATGGCATGCAATGCACTGCTATTGCACTGATTGCCCTTTTTGCTTTTATGAAATCTCCTGATAAAGCATACGTCAGTCGCGATTTAGACGAAATTTTAGTCGAAGGTACCTTCTTGTATAGGGACATTACTGAATCAACAGGTCAGACGGGTTATTTAAGCCATCATCATTAGATTATTTTTATGGTCCAATAAATGGGGAGGTAAATTTGGAAGTTCAACAGACAAGTTTTCACGAAACTTTCAGCCAAGCTGTCTTATTGTCAAATTATCATATTTTGACCATGAATGATTTACATTGATTTGTCCCGTAATTTTTTTTTATTTGTTTGATTCACATGAACGTGACTGCCATTGGTTGCAAACTGAGAATGGAGCGTCGGTTTTATTACAGTTTGATAGTTTAGATGAACTATTTTTATTCTTGTTTCAACATTACACAGGATTTTCATATGAACTGACACCTGTTCATATTTTAACACATCAAATGTCTAATGACTCATCTTTCAAAGACATAAAAGGAAAACGCAAAGCTAATAATGATGTCTTAACAACTGGGAAGCAGTCAAAAAAAGGAAGAAATATTTGTCCAGTGTCTGTAAGTGATAATTCAAATGACAAAGCAGAATATTTTAAAGCTGATAATATTACAACTGAAAAACAGACTATGCATACTATGGAATATAGTAACAACAAGAATTCTGCTAATCAATATTTAAATGAAAATTCAAGTTTGATAAATATAAAAAAGGGTAGTGGTGATAATAAAAGTGGGGTGATTATACATAGGAAAAGGAATCAGAAAAATAGTAATACATGTATTCCATACGGAAATCAAACAACAGTGAATGTTAATCAGACTGATCAGAATTCATGCAAAAATTGTTATTCTATTGCTGTTGAAAAGAATTGTGACCATAGTTATTTTTCAAAAAATCCATTTTCAAAGAAAAAAAAATCTTTGTCTAAGAAAGGCATAGAAAGTTATCAAATTGAAATTGACAATGACCAAAATGTTACAATAAATATGATAGATGATATGCTTGAGGTCTCACTTGTGTGTGATGTATCTACAACTGTAAATTTGACATATATAGATTATATTAAAGAGTCTAATCATAATATATATTATGAAGAGTTTATTAGAGAGAAGCCAATTTACTTTTTTAAATGCTGCAATAGATTTTTATTTAAAGATCAATTGGTTTATTTTAAAATTGTAAATAATTGTAAATAATGCTACCAAAAGTCTTGACATTTTGCCAGCTGATAATTTATGTGACACATGCCGAACTAAATTGGCACGAAACTTAGTTCCAAATATATCAGCAAAAGGTAATTTTTTATCAAGTGGAAGTATTCCATCTGAATTAAAATATTTGTCTCCATTGGAAAAGAAATTAATTCAAAAAATTAGCATATTTATGACAATAGTTGTATTGCCAGGTGGACAGTATGCTGAAAAAGGATTGATATTGAATTTGCCAAATGATATTGATTCTATTATTTCTCAATTGCCACAAAAAAATGCAAATGTGCCATATATCATTGTGAAATTTGAGCGGGAGAACAATTGTCTGAAAGAAATGAGAACTCTGCTAGTTTCAGTTACAAAAATTCAAGATGCTTTAACTTGGTTGAAGGAAAACAATGTATTATACTCTGATATTGATATTTTGCCATCTGTTAACCTTGATATTTTAGAAAATTGTTCAGAAAGTCGTATGTATGAATATATAAATGGTTCAGTTGAACATCAGCTTGAGGAAAATGCAATGATTCAAGTAAATAACACACAGATTCAACTTTTATCTGATGAGAAATCAAAAAATACATGTAACATATTGAGAATAGCAGAAAATAAAAACAACCCTGTTAACATATTGAATTTAACTGGTGGAGAAGAAATGGCCTTTCCTTGGCTGTTTCCTGAAGGGAAGTTTGGATTCAAATTTGAACGTCCAATTAAAATTACACCTAGTATGTATTTTAGGGCAAGATTGTATAACAAATCATCAGTTTTCAGAAAAAATATTACCTATCTGTTACATTCAGCTGTTTCATATGATATGTTGTTGCTGAAGAAGGAAATAAATATCCATATGAAAATCCGACGAAGTATAAATGAAAATAATATTCCAGTTACGGCAGGACATGTTAAAAATTTACATAATCACAGTGACCTATTAGAAAATTCTTATATGTTTATGAAAAACATTAAAGGCACAGTTGCATATTTCAGAAATATGCTTTACAATTTATTAGCAACATTTCGCTGTTTAGGACCTCCAACATTATTTATTACATTGTCTGCTGAATATTTCCATTGGCCAGAACTTGGAATGAGTCTAGAAAATATAGATTTTAAACATGCTTTTGGAAGATCTTTTTTCTCTGCAATGCGAGCAGATCCTTTATTGACTGCCATTCATTTTGAAAGACGGTTTAAAGCATTAATGAAATTTGTTATTTTGGGAGATAAAAAACCATTAGGCAATGTTATAGATTATTTTGCACGCGTTGAGTTTCAGAATAGAGGAAGTCCACATATTCACATGTTTCTATGGGTATCTGATCTGCCAATTGACATCAATGAGCAATCGATTCCAGTCATTATTTCATTCATTAACAAAACAATTTGTTCTACCATTCCAATATGATGACCCTGAATTACATGCATTGGTTAAGCGTTTACAGACGCATCACCATTCTCCATATTGTTCTAAAAGTAATAGATACTCCTGTCGATTTGGTTTCCCAAAACAATCTATAAAAAAACTAAAATTATGACTAATATCAATTTATCATCAAAGAACAGGGGACGATTTTATATAACGAAAAGATCCAAGAATGATATTTTTATCAATGATTATAATCCAATATTGTTAAGACATTGGAGAGCAAATATGGATATTCAACTTATTCAAAATGCCGAAGGAGCCGCATATTATGTATGTGCTTATTTATGTAAAAGCGAACCAGATGATATGATAAATGCTTTGGGCCAATTAATTCATACTATTTTTCAAAATAATCCTAGCATACCAAAACATGTGAAGTTACTTAAAATTGGATTATGTGTTCTAAAACATAGAAGAATCAGTAGTCAGGAAGCAGCTTACAGAATGGGTAATTTACATTTGTTCCATTCGACAAGGAGTGTTGTTTATTTGAATACACGTCATCCAAATAAACGTTTCAAAATATTGAAATCTTCACGTGAAATTGAATCATTGCCGGATGAATGCACTGAATTTTTTTTGCAGCAATATATTAGATTATTACCATGATAGGCCAAATTCACATGAAGATTACAGTTTCTATAGGTTTGCTTCATGGTATTCTAAATGTGTAGCTCCTACATGTAACAAAAATATCCTAAAAACTTCTTGTAATGAGCGTATATACTGCCAACAACAAGATGTATGGTTACGAAGAAAAAAGAAATTCTCAGTTATACGTTTTCCTAAATTTGCATTTGGATCTGATGATTATTATTATAGTATGTTACTTTTACTATTACCTCACAGACAAGAAGAGCAATTACTACAGCCTTTTGTATCCGCAAAATAAGCATTTCTTTCAAAACAACCTGACTTTGATAAAAACATTAACCATGTTTTTTTCTCCTTAACAGATGAAATAGAAAATGCGATTACCCGCATTAGGTTGTGTGATAATGAACTGTTTCCACCTATAGAATCAAATGAGCTTAATTTAGCTCATGTTGGTGAAGATGATATTACTTCTTTCGAAAATTCTGTAAATGAAGAGTCTTTTAATGTGGCTACTGGCAATGGTTCATCTGTATTAGATGGAGAAGTAATTGATATGCATTCAATGGAATGTGGAATAATGTCTATTATGGACTATAAAAATAATTTTGAAAAAATGTCACGGTGTCAGTTGAGAGCTTTGAAGTATGTTCAGTCATTTTTTGAAAAAAACAACAAATCTGAAAATATGCACTTGTTTATTACAGGAGGTGCAGGTGTAGGGAAAACATTTATTACTCGAATGATTATTGCATATATTCAGTTGTATAAGGCATCAATTTTGGGTAAATCTCCAGTTGTAATTTGTGCTCCTACTGGTACAGCTGCTCGCAACATTCAGGGATCAACATTACATTCTCTTTTGAAGATTCCAGTTTCAAATTATCTAGAGTATGAACATCTATCAGCACAAACCTTAACAAAATTACAGAGAGAATTTTTGGGTGTTCACACAATTGTTATTGATGAGATAAGCATGGTTAGTGATGCAATGTTAACGTATGTAAGCCGACGTCTGTCTGATATTAAGTCTAATAAACATGCATTTGGAAGTATGAATGTTATACTCATTGGTGATTTTTTCCAACTTCGACCTATTTATGGTAAATATGTATTTCAAAATACGTTATTGTGGCAGTTATTCTATCCAATTTTTCTTTATGAGAACATGCGACAGTCTGGTGATTTACAATATGCAGAATTGCTCAATAGAGCTAGAGTTGGAATGTTAACAGAAAATGATGTTAATCTTTTAGTTAGCAGGATGACGTTTGATTCTAATGATATTGCAAATTGTTTGCACATTTTTGCATTACGTGAAGATGTTGATTTACACAAAAAGCAAATGCTATCAACTTTAAACATACAGAAGATCAGCATTGAAGCAAAACATTTTTTTGCAACTGAGGATACCGATACAGGGAGTGAAGTTCCAGACTCTCTTATTCCACATGACAGTAGGAATGCTGGCGGTTTAGAAAAGATTTTAACTATCTGTGTAGGAGCAAGAGTTATGCTTATTAGGAATATTTTTACTCAGCAAGGACTAGTAAATGGTGCACTTGGTGTCGTTCATTCCATTGATTATGATAATCATGGACTTGTTTCAGTAATAAACATAAATTTTGATGATTCCAATGTTGGACAAATTTTACAGATAAAAAATCAGTCTAATGCTGTTCCCATTGAGAGAATTGATCACACATTTATGTATGGAGGGAGATATATAGTAAGATCTCAGTTTCCTGTTATATTAGCATATGCTTGTACAATCCATAAAGTTCAAGGACTTTCATGTGATAGAATTGTTGTAGACCTTGGAAAATCTGTCTTTGAAAAAGGAATGAGTTATGTTGCCCTTTCAAGAGTAAAGACTCTTTTGGGTTTATACATTTTGAAACTTGATCCTAAACAAATTCAGCCACCCAATGGAGTTCTTGAAGAATATGACCGCCTCAGAAATTGTCATCATTAAATATAAATCCAAGATATATTTTTTTCATAGTTAATTGATTGCATTGAATATTTTCTAATTCACAATTTTTAAAAGCTTATGATTTATCTATTAATATTTGTTTATTGAAGCTAATGAAAATCACACTAGTATATAGAATTATTTTATGTATATCATATAAAAAGAACACTCATGAGAAGAAAATTTAAGAATAGAGCATTTTAAAGAGAAATATATCAAAATTCCAGTTTTCAACATGCTAAAAATTGTTCAGCAGCAAAATATGTTTTTAACAGAAATTACACATTAACTTAAATGAGTTACCAGTAACATTTTTTAAAACAGAATAACAATTATTTCTTTATTTTAGTCTTTGTAGTTAAATGTTTATTCAAAGTTATGAATTAAACATGTCAACTTGCCGTAAGGCTTTTTTCTTTGTGTTAAAGTACATTTCACCTAACCACTCTCTCGGTTTTCAGAATTCAATTGTTTATTTGATAATATTTGTTTGAGCTGCAAAAATAATCTTGAAAGCGAACATTTACGCAACTAAGTTTTTTACTCTTTTACACCCGAGTGGTCTATTGAAGTTTTTTATCAACTTTTAAAAAGTTTTTACATTGTAAACAAACAAGTAGATTGGCTCACTTGGAAAAGAGTATGCACCTGTAAATTGAATCCAGCGTTACTTTTTCAAACTGTACATACATGTACATGTATATATCTTGATATAACAGCAATTTAAGTGATATTTATATAAGATAAGGATATATAAAGTTAAACGTGTTTAACTGGGTTTTTATTTATACTACTTAATACTATTGTTTCAATCTATTGGCACACCGGAAATTTACCTGTACATCTGTTAAAAGATAAACTCGTCCACAAAAGTAACTGTTAAAATTGCAAATTTCACACGAGTACAGCAAAAATGAGCACATTATCATGATATCTGAAAAGATGAAAAGTTTCCATAACGAACAAAGAATGTTGTTTTCGACACTATTCAAGATATAAAGTCATGAAACTTTTCTGCTGCGATTTGAAAAATGAGAGACTCAGTTCAGTGAATTGTACTTCACTACCAGATGTTTGAAATTTTTCAGTGGTATTATATTAGTAGATTTTTGTAATATAATATTTTTGCGTTTCACATGAAAATCTTTAAAATTTTAAATAAAAGATGATACACCTCATTTCTTTCCCCAGTGTTGCTACATTTTAAATAACGATATTGAACAATATATTTGTTTGTTTTTTATTACATTTAGAGTGATCAAACAAGAACTGTCACTATGACAGTTATGAAAAAATCACCTGAGATCATTAGTTACCAGAACAGTGGACAGAACATGACCTATTTCAACATTATAGCTGCAGATAAGCAGGAAGTGCTCCAGATAAGGTGTTATCAGCGATATAAATTTGATATGATTAAGGAAGGGATGACCTTCAAATTTAGTAACATGATAAAGAAGAAGGACTGTTGCTGGATTATAAGTTCAAGCACAATTGGTTATTCAGCAAAACAAGATGTTGGAACATTTCCTCCTCACAAACTGCTCTTACCAGAGGAAGAACCTCCAACTGGCATGAAAAGAAGCCTGAAAGATGCATTAGAGTCCCCTCAGAAATTCACTGTTGTGGGGAAAGTTATCAAGGTGTGTAATTGTTTTCCTTTGGTTCCTATACAATTTAATATCTCAATTTTAAAGTTAGATTAGTTAATATATAATCATAATTTCATATCAGTACTTATTGTTGATTGTAATTGAACAAAAACAATGTAATTATTATTATTGATTTGCCTGATCCTTACATATAATACACAAGATTATAATTTTTTATGTACTTTAACAACATGTTTAAATGTAAATTTTAGGTACTATAAAATTAGTACCAATATGGGGATGTTACAACTGAAACTTACATAATAATCTTTATATTTATTAGTTTTGGTCTCTCAAAACTTATGTTGTACAAAAATTATGGAGTTAAATCCACTCTGGCTGCTAACATCCTCCGTTTATATTCTTCCGCCGAATTCTTATACAGTACCATAATGGCTTGATTACTATGAGGAATAATAGACAAAATATGCGTTACGTGTTTTGCTAACCAATAGTGTTACATCATTAACATTGGGTGGTTTATTACGCTATATAAAAATTAACCTGTGTATCTTTAACGTATCGGCATCAAAGGTTACCTGTACAAGTTAAGCGATCGATGCGCAATAGTTAGATTTGGTGCGAAAATACAATTTACAGTTTCAGTCCAAAATACCGTCTTTGTTTTCGCTCTATTTGGGATAAAATGCAAATTATGAATAAAACGAAGAGACCAAAACTAAGAGTACTTCAGTACTTTGATGTTAAGTGGGTACAAAGTCTTTCATTTTGATTATTTGAAGAGGCATGCATCTTCTCGTTAGAAAACAGAATGGTCACAGCGCAATTGTGCATGCAACATCAATTCACACACAATGTACCCAAATATGGAAAATCAACATTATGATCATCACACAATCTTGTACATGCAAAATAAGGGTTTCATGTTATATCGTGTTGTTGTAGAAACAAAAATAGAAAATGGGAATTGGTTTTAAATATTCAATAAAACACTTAAAATTTTTGATATCAGTTGAAACAAGGAATGATCAACTCTTAAGAAAGTATGTCAACCTCAACCATTGCATACAGTTGACATAATTTCTCTATGGGTTATCATTCCTTGTTTCAATGTCATCAAAGATAAATAATATTATATAGCCAGCACTGCAATCTTACATGGAAGTATAGTTATTTTTACAGAAATGTACAAATAAATTATATTTTTCAGGTTTCACCATTAACGTTTAGAAGAGAGGGAACCCTTGCTGTTAGATCTCTAGCATTAAAGGATGAAACGTCAGCAGTGAAACTTGTATTATTTGATAAAAATGCCACTGCAGACTACATTGAAAACACTACGGTCGAAGTTTCTGGTGTATACCATAAAATGTACCAAAACAGACCTCAGCTGACTTCATCACAGCTTACACAATGTCAGGTTAGAGTATAAACAATGTAGTTTCTTTTAGCTGAACTGCAAAAATATCTCAAAAAGTTTTTTGTGATTTCTTTACTCAAATTCAAATTAATTCTTTCACATTTTCAATTTGACAAATTTTGTCAAACTTTTTGGAGTTTCAGCAAAAGATGTTTTGAACAGATATATCATGGCAGGGAGGAGTATATGGAAAAAATATCAGTCAAAGGAAGAAGAAATTTCCAGAGACTGGTATTTTTGCAAATATTCAGACTCAGTAGTGTATTGCTAAAATCTATGTTGATACAAAAATTGGAAGACTTTTCTTCAGTTGTTAAATGTTAGACAATAAGATCTATTATTTAAAGGATCTGAAACCAACTTAAATATTAAAATGAACTTTCAAAAGTAGGCATTTTTCAACAATTTTGTTGTTTTTCTTTTCAGTTTGTACAAGATGCTTTTCCTGAGATGGAAATAACTGAGGCAGATGGAAAACAATTTCTGACAGATCCAGATTTCAAAGGATTTGACCAATCAACAGCATTAAAAGAGATGGTACTGGAGAATATATATGATATTATCACCTATGATGCATGTACAAATAAAAGTAAGTTTCTTCAAGTAAACACTTACGTTATAAAACATCATCTTCAGCAGGATAATATATTTTGCTGCTATTTCACATGCAGTATATAATTCTCTTCATATATACTTGAATGGTGTTTATATTTAATAATTTTTTACCTACTAAAAGTTTTCTAGCAACCTATATTTGAAACAACTTATTTAAAGGTGAGAAATTTCCAAAGTCTAAACTGTAAATTTGGTTGAATTGAACTGTTGTAGTAGTATTGAATTTCTTCAATAGCAAATTAGAACTGTACACTACTAAGTTCTATTTATTTTTCACAAATCTATTTCCTTCAACCATATGTTGATACTGTAACATCTTTGAATCTACTGACATATCATCATATTAATCAATTGAGAAGCCAATCGCTACCAAGTTTTATTTAAAGTGAATTTATGCATTGACAAAACATCAGTAAAATGAATGTAGTAAGAAAAATTTTAATGTTTCATTTATTGCCACCAATAATATTATAAGTTTAAATCGTGTATATGTAAATTATCTCCACTTTAGTTCACAGTACTTTAGAATAGTAAGACAGAAAGAACATCAATCAATATGAAAATGCTCAAAACTAATTTATTTATTGCCAGTTTGGACAATCATTGTCTGTTTACTTTGACAATTTATGCCCTGTTTGCTTTCTTAAATTCTGGCAATAGTTTTTAAGTGTCTAATAAGAAAACGTTTTTGTTTGTGTAGATTATCATAATAAAATTCTCAGATGAAAGATCAAAGAAAATTATCAGAAATACAAAATAGTGATAACCAGTAAGTATTAATTTTATTTTAGGTTGCAGGAGGAAGAAGATGCATGATGGCAAATGTCCAAAATGTAAAGGAAAAGAGTTTGTGCCAACATTTAGAATTAGAGTTTGCATAAATGATGGCGAAAAAGACCATACCATAACCCTCTTTGAGGAGGATTCATGCACCTTGTTCGGAGCACTTCAGATATCAACACAGGAGAAATTAATTGAAGAGTGTGTTGCTAAACTTCCAATTCATTTCAAAGCAAAATTACACAATAATACCCTGTATGAAATTTCTATGTAAAATTTACAATGAACAGTGATACACAAAATATTTGAAGCCAGTATTCACAATTTTTATTCAGGGATTATATTTGTTGTCCTTTTAAAATTTTTAGGTGGTACTGAGAATGTGATCATTCCACATTTATTCAATTATTTTACATCAAGTGTTTTATACGCAAAGCCCTTTTTTCATTGTTAAGTTTCTTTCTTATTTTAAAGGAGTAGGTACTATAAGGTCTATTTTTGGCCTCAAATATAAACTACACGTATTATCCAACTTAGTAAACTTATCATATATTTCAGTTGTCTATTTGAATCATATTGATATTTTTGTATAAAAGTTCTTTTAAACCATTTATGACATCATAAACTTGTCATAATCAAAACAAGGAAAATTTGTTCAAAATCACACAATTTTATGTAGTTATTGGCTATGATAAAATAGAGCATGGTCGTATTCAAACTTGATTTTTGTTTATGTTGTATATTTTTATCAGTTCTACAATATATCAAAATATTTTGTTTGAACACAAGTGTGCTCTATTTTGTCAAAGGCCAAAACTGCTAAAATATATACAAAAATGCTCTAAAATTGAACAAATTTGAGTTTTCTGCATATTCAATGATGTCACTGTCTAATGTACATGCTCAGTAACATCTAAAAATTATTGATTTTTAATGAGCAGTTATTTTTCCTTTTACATTTAGATTACTTTTTGAGTACATGTGATCCCAATGTCTGTTTTTGATTCTGTCAAATTTTTGGGGCCAAAAACAGTTCTCACTGTACCTTGTCTTCTGATGTTATTCATTTCTTAGAGATGCAAGAATTTATTGGTTATCATATATCATTTCTTGTTGATAATGATTAAAGATAATCATTATTAGCTTTCACAATAATGATTTGTTTCTGTTTTCATATTTTTGTTTGTACCAGTATGTTGTAATTTTCATTTGTTGTAGTTCTTAGGATTACATGTTTTTGTAGTTTCTAGTAAATTTAGAATTGTTTTAGTTTTAGAATGGTTAAAAATGGCTCAACATTTTAACTGTACTACTAGTCATGATATAATATTTCAACACAATCTGTCCATTTAACAGCCTTTAGCTGATACAAGTATCAACCTATGCAAACGATGTGCCCTGTAAATGTGCCTTTGTGTATTGGTGTACTTAATAAAATGTGCCTTCATGTCCATCATTACACAAAAGTACATTTTACAGAGTACAACAAAACAAATTACAAGGCACATTTATAGAGTACACCGTTTTATAGTGTGAGTATTATCATAATTATATTAGTCTATTAAGATGTTTTGTTGTAGTTTTTTAGATTTATTAATTTTAATTTGTTATAGTTTATAGATTTCATATTATTTCATATTATATGATATTATGATAAGCAATGGTTGTAATGGTGTAATTAAGAAATTTTATGTTGTTCATATGGGTAATCAACAATATTGATGAATCATTTGCGCTTAAGTTTCAATATATTATCCTTTTCAAATTTGTTGAAATTCTGCCTCCTTATTTAAGCAAAATGTACAATTTTTCATACTTTTTAAAATATTTTAAAAAATTTTTATATGAAATTCGATGTGAAATTTCATCATAAAATCTTCATATCTGTTCTTTTTACTTTCTGATGCTAGTATTTTATAATTCCAATATATAACCATTAAATTACAATTTGCATGCACCTATTTTCAGTGCTCTCTTTATTTTTGTGTAAATCTAGTCCCAGATGTAACCACTGATCTCAGTTTTCATTGACAGTATTTTGTTTTGGTGCAGTATTTTTATCTTGGTGCTTATCTTGTTTGATATTTAACATGCCAGTTTGGTAAAATTGCATGTTTACAGATGTTTATAGTTATTTTTTACTTTTGTATTAAACTATTGAAAAGATCATGTTTGTGTTTTTTAATATTCATATTCCAAATAACTTAATCCAAATACATGTACAGTCAAACTTAAATGAAATGGTTTTTATACTCCCACTCTACGAGTGGGTGGTATATTGAATTCACCTTGTC
>JAULBM010342202.1:0-12532 GCA_032357055.1 Geukensia granosissima
TCTGAAAAACGGAGTTGTTGACCTTGTTAGTGTATAGGTATTATGGCATATAAAAAAAATCTCGCCAAGTACCTGTGATTTTAAGTTCGAGATAACAAGGCAATATACTAGTAGTTGTGCAAGTAACGACTGACGACTCGGTCAGATCAAAACAATTTTTATGCAATTTTTATATTTTTCATCCTAATTCCGTGTCATATTAAACAATATAGGAGGATTCAGTATAGCCTATTCACATGATGTTACAGATCAGCCTACTAACACCAACGACAAATTATAAACGAAACCGAACAAATGTGAGCGATTGTGAGTAGTATTAAAAGAAACTAGTTACGACAAAAATGCAAATCGAGGTGGAGCTAGATATAAGTTTACATCTTTCATCATTGCTAGGTAAAGCAGTTAATTTAACACCTACAACGAACTGTCTTGTATCTGTTTATGTACATAATCCATGGGTGCTGTTATTGAGGCACCGAAGGTTACACTGAACTTATGAAACGTTTAATAATAAACTAATGTTTAATTAAGCACTTTAATGTGCGATAATCACAGCTCTTCAACACAAAAATACTTCCATATTATGAAGAAAAAAGGAAAGATTTAAGAAGATATTTTGTAAATCTGTCCCTGAGAGAAACATAAATATCAGGGGCGGATCCAGGGGTGCTAGCTGTACCCGGCCCTCCCCACTTGAAACGCAAAAATGATAAAAAGGAACAGTTTGGTCTTGACCTCAATTAAAAATCGAGAAAGTTGATGAAACAAGAGGTTCACAAAAACAAACTTTCCTAAAGTCT
Source organism: Geukensia granosissima (assembly GCA_032357055.1). Classification (NCBI taxonomy): domain Eukaryota; kingdom Metazoa; phylum Mollusca; class Bivalvia; order Mytilida; family Mytilidae; genus Geukensia; species Geukensia granosissima. The sequence goes on from JAULBM010342202.1 coordinate 801, forward strand.
GAAACCACCTCTGAATATTGCGCCTTTATATTGTGATTATTATTACAGCAAACGATGGCGGATACCAAAGAAGCCAGTGACTGGCAAGACAATAAAAGTCTTTCTCAGTGTATGATATATATGCTAGAAAACCAGATTATGTGTGACGTCATTTTTCGAGTTGGACCAGACCAAAAGACTATCAGAGCACACAAGTACATGTTAGCCAGCAGGAGTCCAGTATTCTGTACCATGTTTAATGGATCCATGCCGGAGAAAGGACCTATAACCATACCAGACATTGATGAAACCACCTTTAATGTCATACTTCGGTACGTTGCATGATATCGTAAAACGTAACAATAGCCATCCCCGCACCTCGCAAATATATACCCTGCTGTCCAACTCAATTCCGTATTACAAAGTGCGAACGTTAAATTCCTTTGCAATATATTGCATTTGAATTTTTCCCTGTATTTGCAGTTAAAAAAAATACATAATGGGTTAGGTATTTTAAATGCATATGTGTAAGGATATGACTTTATGCAACCTTTCTATCACAAAATTAAAACCAAAAACATAAAAAATGTTACACGTTCCAGCCACATAGTTGAAATTATGTTTGACTCTGTTGGGTCCTTGTTTGTAAATTTCAAAATAGTCAACTTTCCGTTCATGGCAATAACTTTCCAACTGCCCCAGCGTATGGCGTATACGTCTCCCAGCTCATACGTCTGTAGCATGTGTACAATACAGCGATTTTCTGGACAGAGCTTTGTCGTTTACACAAAAGCTGCTCAGCCAGGATATGTTGAACTCATCACTCCAAAAACTTTACGGTCGACACCACAATCTTGTTGGTCGTTATGGAATATCCATTTCACAAATGATGACAGACCTTTTCCTATAATGTAGCGGAGTTGACTAAAACAAAGGCTGTTCGTTTTCTCCGCCTGGAGGTTGTTATCCCATGCCACCTTCTTCTTTACCCTAAACTGACTCATATTGAATTGGAAAATGGATAATACGGCGGGTGTCTTTAAAGAGGCAGGAACTGGAACACCATCTGAACTCACCCCAGGTTTATTGGTGGGGTCCTCATTGTTCATAGTTTTACATGTATTTTGTCATGTTCCGTCTTGTTCGTGTTTTCGAGATAGCCTTGTCTTTCGACTATCCACTTTCGTCTGGCCCTTCGGTTCTCTTGCGCTTCCTCCTTCGACCAAAGTCAAAATTCTGAAAGCTTATTGCGTATCTACATGCTATATGAAATCATTTATCACAAAATTTAATTTTTTTTTAAACATAAAATGAAAAAATGTAGGAGAAGGAAGACAACGACATTATCGCCGAACATTCTTACGAAATTGCAGGGATAATTAAAACTCTTAAAAATAATCCGAGGGTTAAAAAGGGCTAAAAGAGTATTTGAACCTTTCTGGCTCTTCGTTGCAAACTTTTGACCTAATTTAAATTTGCACAAAATTTTCACATGAGCACATGACAAACAACGACACCTGTGATACTTCGAACATCACATTCTATTGCCGTTGAGATAATTAAATTTCATTCTTATTTTCCTTTTCAGATTGTGTTAAAGCTTTAAGAAACACCAAAACATGAGAGACTCAATTCAGTAAAAAGTACTATAACATTATGTCGTTGTTAAAAAAAATGCAAAAATGCAAAATGTTCTATTTTGAGACCTTATCCTTAGCCCGTGCCTATTATACGACATACGCCAAATGGAGATAGTCCTTTTATTTAAATTGCCACAATCCTTTGTTTTTAAATACTTAATGGTACTAAACAATTATGAGGTAGGCATACTTAATGATTAATACACCTTATACTTAACGATAAAGTATTAAGAGATTTACAACAATAGGACTGTCCCGCATTTTAAACTTCTATAAAGCATTTTACTTTTCTGAACATTTCAGCTATATGTACACTGACGACATCAGTATCACAAACACCAATTTGAAGGGGATTCTGTACGCTGCAGACAAGTATATGTTAGCTGAAATAAAGGGTCGATGTTTGAATCTTCTAAAGACGTCAGCTTTTTCTTCAGATGCCACTTTTGCTTTCCAGGCTGCGCACGATTTTCACATAGAAGATTTAATGAAAGAAACACTTTATTACATCGAATCGAATACCAAGGAGTGTTTGTCATCAGCACTTGCATGCAAGCTTTCCAGGGACTGTGTGAAACTTATTCTTGAGTCAGATTTTCTGTCGTGCTCTGAAACTGACGTTTGTAAGTTTTTCCTTGATTGGACAAGCTATCAGTGTAAGCTGATTAACCAAGAAGAGAAAGGTGAAAACCTTCGGAAAATGGCTGATTCACTGCTGTATCTTGTACGATTTCCTTTAGTTGATATGAAGTATTTTTCAGGAGAGGTTGCCCACAAAGGAATATTGTCAGAGAAAGAAGTTGTTGCGATATTTACCTCACACTTCGGAGAAAAGTGTGAATTGTTTCCTTTAAACAAAAGATGTCCAATCACAGAAAGAGAAACATATAAAGTTTTACGGCATAGATACGTAAAAGAAGGATGGAAGATCGCTGGTGTAGAGTCTCTGGTATTCGAATCTGATAAAGACATCTGGTTGAAAGGATTGGTTTCGTTTGGAACCCTCAGCAAATATGACACAATACCCTTTTATTCCTTAGACATAACTGATGACAAAAATCGCAATGTTTTATCTTTAACAGAGCTTTTTGATTATCGTTGGAAGGAAAACAAAATAACATTCTCATCACCCATACACATTAAGGCTGGCAAGCAATACACGCTAGCGATTCAACCTGTCTCTGCTATCACTACATACTATGGAACAAACTGTAAATCATGTTGCACAACTGCGGGTGTGACCATAACATTTCATGACTCACCGATATGTACAACAGGCGCAAACACAGAACAGGGACAAATTGCTGGACTAGTGTTTAGCAATTTTACAATACACTAGTCCATAACATGTGTTTAGCTCTAACTGGACTCATTTGTACCACTCATTTCATCCAACTGAACACAAATTCTTTATTTGTATGGCATAATTTTATTACGATAACTTGCTTTAAAGAAAATCAAGCTTGCCAAAGAAACAAAAAAACGTTGTTTTTAAGAAATAATTATTTCAGATGAATAATATACATATGAGCTTATTAACAAGATGTATATATTAAGATAGCTCCAACATCATTTGGGTTACCTTGCAGACATTTTTGCTAAACAGGAGTTATCGATCTGGCCTACATAGGACGTTTAACCTGCATCGCTCATATGTATGGAATTTAACAGTTAAAATGCCGCAAGACAATAAAGCTTTTTCATAATATATGTCGTATATGCTAGAAAATCAACATAATGAATGAGGTCATTTTACTAGAAGCAACAGGGCAAACCTTATCAAAGCTGATAGGTATGCTATATCTGTCAGTTGGAGACTGGTGTTTAAGGCGTCGAAGTTACGGAAGAGATGAACCAAGTGTTAAGAAATGAAGACCACGACTCTGTTATGGTGAGATAACTATTATATTATGTAGCATTTTGATTACAGGAATTCGAAGATACCAAAGGGACCGACAGAAATCGTTAAGTCGGAAAACAGATAAGACCATGTTCAACTAAATAAAACGAAAGACAAACATAAAACACACGACACTACACTGAAAACTTAAGATGGAGTAACACAAACCCTACAAAAATAAGGGTGAGTTCAGGTGTTCATGTAGAAAAAGTAAACGTTAGAAATGTGAGGTAATATAATGCACCAATATTGCTCAGGTAAACGTTTCACAATGTGCTCTTAAGACTTGCGCGCACGTAGCTTATAGTTATATCTTAAGGATTAACGTGCCCTTAACAAACAAGAAGGTATTGGTGTCCCGATATTTGCGAACTTGAAACTGCCTTGGTGTAGATATTTGATGAGTACTGATATCTTACAAAATTTAGTTAATAACAAATTTTTGGATATCTTAGTTGTTGAGAACCTTCAAAATATCTGTGAAATATGGCTTGTTCACTGGCGAAGATATTTTTAAGATGGTTCTGAAGGTGTCAAATACGAAAGCGGTTAATGCAAACCTCGAGGCTTGAAACACCAAACGAGGCAGGTAAGTGAACTTTTCACAAGTAACTTAAAGTAAACCCTCCTGGACCATCAGGGGTTATTTACGGTGCTCAGGAATGAAATAAACATATACTCTCTAGTCGGATTGGATGAATCTTGATTTGATCTTTTCACTTTGTCTGTTACTTTTGTTTTCTTTGATTTTTCCTTTGACGGCTTGTAAGGGGGCTTGGAATCCCACTAAACTAGATTAACCACAACAAATGTTTCATGTGGCTGTCCTTAAGTCAGGAATTGCTGTCATATGTTTTTCTTTGTGTTGTATGCTTTGTTACAGGTACATTATTTATAATATTCTGGTAAGAACAGTTTTATTTTACATTTACATAGCTATTCATAAGGAGTGGTACTCCACCCTTGTTTAAACGTATAAAGATCTTCATATTTGTAAATTTGTTTTTCTCTTGGTTGGAGTCCATTATCCTTAATATTTACCCTATATCTTTTCATTTTCACAAGGATGACTTGATAAAAGGAATTCGAAGATACCAAAGGGGCAGACAGAAATCGTTAAGCCGGGAGACAGACAAGACCATGGACAACAAAATTAAACGAAAGACAAACATAGAAGACACAACACTACACTGAAAACTAAAGCTGGAGTAACACGAACCCTACAAAAACCAGGGTGAGTTTAGGTGCTCCAAAAGAGTAAGCAACTCCTGCTCCACTAGTGACACCCGTCGTGTTACTCATAGTTCTTCTGAACGACGTCTACATACTGAAAGACCGGCATTCTCTCTAATCTAAAACTGATGAGCATCAGAATTAGCCTTTCTATAATTAATTTTTAAAATACCTTGTAGAATATTGTCTAACTCAGATATTTCTCTTACAGGAAGCCTGACGGTTGCAAATATATTGAGCGATTCATTAAATATCAACGAAGATCCAAATAAGGAGAGTATGTACGAAAAGATTACCCTATTGTGTATTTGCCGAGATTCCCTCTGATAATTGTGAAATTGTTTTCAAAGGAGGTGACGGAAAATTATTGATTCGTCATATCGCATTGCTTCAGTGAAATCTTTCCTGTGAAAATGTGTCCTATAGAGTTAATTTGTATTGTGATTATGACATTTAACATGTATGTAAAATTTCGAGAACTAAATTCTTAATTTTCCAGTGTGATATTCTGATGATTTATTATGATATGCAATGATTAAAGTAGCTTATGCATATCATGCATTTATATCAATAATAATGCACTTCTCATTGCAACGTTTCGAGCCAATCAGACAAGAATTATTAACAACGAATTGCTTCGTTTTATGCAGCACTGTAGTCTAAATATGCGACCCTGGTAACTTCAGTAAGTGACAAGAAAAACAGCACTCTCAACATTTTGTGGATGTATGGTCATTGTTCGTATGTACCTCTGCTGAATATGTGCAAATATGGTCGTCAATTTGAATAAATTAGATTTAGAGAAGGGATATATCAGTTGCGAGAGATAAAGCCAGCAAGCAAATACATTCTTTATATATCAAAATTTGCAAAGTTAAAAGTAAGTTATGGCTAATGTTATTGTATATTATTGTATTGAATTGTTAATAAATTACGTGAAAACCAATTTTGTTTTCATATTTTTTACGTCTACACTGTACTTATATTTCCATACTTACATTGAAAATATGAATGAGTTTCGTTCAGTGTTATCCGCATGCTGAAGTGCAGAAAAAAAGTTTAAAATGCGAACATACAAATTCATTAAAACAACACCAATAAAAAACAAAATGAATCAAAAGCTGAAAACGAACAAACATAAGAAAGGGTAAAAGCATGGTGAATGACGCCATTGTTAGAGTGTTCAGCTATTTACGATCACATCCATCGAATAAAAGAAGATCTTCCGTATGTCGTGAATACAAATCCGTTCTTATACTGGTAGTTTTCTAACATCGTTTGTGACTATACCACTGAGTTTGTCTACTGAGTAACACGACGGGTGATATATACAGTTGGAGAAGGAGTTGCTTACCCTTCCGGAGCACCTGAACTCATCCTGGTATGAGTGTTACTCAAGCTTTAGTTTTCAGTGTAATGTTGTGTGTTCTATGTTTGTCTTTCGATTCATTTTGTTGGCCATGTTCTTGTCCGTCTTCCGAATTAACGATTTTTGACTACCCTCCTTCTATCAATATACAGAACAATAAATATTACAACAGATGCAAATACTCTACGATAGGGAAGTTGATAAAGATAATGAATGCAATATTTTATTCGATGGAACAAATGTAATCATAATGTTTTAGATAGCAATTTGAGAAAACTGTTTATGACATCGATGTCACTGTTGTGATACTACCTGTCCAGATTTTATACTTTTTGCCATGAAATATAATTTCGCATATTGTTTTACATGGATTTTGTTTATAAACTCATTTCTTGTATTACAAATGGTAGAATTCCTGCCGCTGAATTTGTGCCCCCTTTACTATATTCGAATTGTTTTACATTTTTGCATTCTTGGCATTGGTCGTTGGTGAACGGTACAGGAAAAGTGTTTAATGATTTTACTAGATTCACAAAATCGAGCTTATGATGATTGCATAGAAGAACACTTCCATAACAATTATAAGATATGTCTATAGATCGTAAGGAGATTTTGGGAGCTTGAAAAGGAGTGTATAAAAACGATCAAAAATAATTTTTTGATGTCCAAAAATAATGGATCGTTTAAAGAATACTTTACGAGTTCATTCTCTTCGTTTTATAATACACAACAAAATATAATGAAAAATACTCTTTTCACAAGAATTTCATATGGTTTTAACCGTGTGTAAATCGTAGTAAATGTTACCTGAGCAATTTTCTTTTTAAGTCCCCAGACATAGTTTCTTACTTTAACTTACGACAAACCGTTTGCGTTATTCTAAACATCAGCTACGATATTTTAAACTGTAATATTTGGCGAACACCTGAAACTTCATTCATATAACAATAATGAACCCGTCCATCATGTTTTGACCGACAAGAGGACACCTTATTTGCATATCATGAAACCTATAGCAATAGCTGAAAAAATTAAAGAAAAAATACTGCTTATCTTCAACTTAAACTCGAAGAAAATTTTCGTAATGGTTGAACAATCACATTTCTGCGATTCGCTTTTGTTACCGGCAGCTGCAAAACTGATACGTTACCTTCGAAATGCAAAACTTTCTTTTTCCAAACTAAAACTCACGCAATTGCCCAAACCCCAAATTACCGCAGGAAAATATTAGAAATTCAGGATTTGTTCTACCATACGACAAGAAGTTAGGATTTACAAAGTTTTACAATAGAAAAAAATATATAAATTTGAGCATTTTTTATTTTAAAAAAATCAAGTGCATTTTATACTCTCCTGTGTTTAAATAAAATCTTTTGTTTCATATTTTCTCACTTTGTTCATACATATGCTGAAAATACGTGGTGTATTTTTATTATCACAAATACGTTTCATACTTTACGATAATGTGTATAATGATACATGTGTTTTCAACTAATACCAGGGTGAAAGTTTTGTTCAGTTGTAAACGTTGCAAAAGTGCAATGTGGTATATGAAACGTGGAATTACCTCACAAAATCTAGTAAAGGACTATAGATAAGTTCAACATAGACTTGACAGGAAATATTGTCAGCCATGGTAATCCTTCTGAATATGAAAGCTGTCTCTTGAAAAAAAAATCAAACTAATTTTTACTGTAATTTCTCTATGTTTTTATCATTGAATGAAAAGCTTTACATGATTTAATAGTGGACTTGAAGACACCGTCGTATATCTACCGTTATAGTTGCAAATTGAAACAATACAACATGCGGTCAAAAATAAGAAGATCGGTCAATCTTTATAAATTTCTAGTTACATCCATGAACCAAATATAAAATACTATTCATGATACAATAAACGCCGAAAAGCCAAATATATAGTAAACAATAAGATAATTCACAAACTACAATGTTGGAAAGATGTAAATCATGCATACAACTCAAGCACTGGGACGCTTTTTACGACCTCCACAGAGCACAATAGGAAAACTCTGTAACGAATATTTAAGAAAGAATATGGATTGTATACCAGAAAGGCATGATTCACATCTTTGAAACGTTTATAACAAATATTCAAAAACCAAATAAACTTCGTGTAAGCGCTTTTCTGGATTTGCCTTCATCAGACAAACTAGGGACCAAAATATGAAGATCGGACAAAATTAATTAATTTTAGTTACATTCATTTCACATTTATAGTGTTAAGTAAAACTTAGAGTAATAAGATAAATACTTACACAATCCGTGGGAAATCATATTGCGTCAGAAAATAGACTAATGAAGTACTCAGCATTTGATCCATTCAATATCAAGTGAATAAAAATACCAAAGGGGTTAATGGGAGTAAGGATGGGGCCTATGATTTAGGTGGTAATTATTTATTTATATAGATATTACTTTTAAAAAATAGTTATTTTATTGCAATAAATACGTTAACATCATTCATTCTTTGTGAAACAGAATATAACACAAAGCTGAATTCCCCAAATCAGAAAAAAAATTAGTATAATTTATACGCTGTGCGGAAACTTTAGGGCCAAACCCAAGTGAAAAAGTCTGTCAGCATGCTAAGCTATAGAACGTGGATAAACAGAAAAAAATCTCAATTATCCAGAAATCAATCTCAAAAGTGCTAATGAAATAACCCAAGGATAAGGAACTAGCTCTTACGTCATGTGCTTTAAGTTTAAAGTATCAACACCTGAATATTCATATGCCAGAAAATGGCTCGAAAAAAACCCGAGTAAAAAAAGTACTTTTCAGAAAAGATTAGAAACTCCGTTTTAATGGGGATAAATGATCTAGTACACATACAATCCCCAAAGAACGAATTTTGGCTGAATAATACTTCGCAGAATTCCAATAAACGCTAGAGACTAGAATCAGAACCAGATGGAAGTGTGGGAATAACTATAGAATCTGCACCTCTGTCTGAAATTTGTTTCTTAGACAAAAAAAGTTTTAGTCAAAAGAGAAACTGAAGATTGATCGCTAATAAAACAAAGGCAAGAATATAAAATGGAAAATGCGCGCAGCGAACTCAATTTTCTACCAGCTGCTAATACTAACAAACAAATCAGCATTTTTAAGATGAAATGGTTTTTGATGTGGACCGAATCAGCAGGTCCATAAGGTGAGACATTAAAAGCTATAGCTAAACTGAAATCCCACTGTGGCACTAGAATTTTTGACTGCAGATTGAAATTACGCACCAAAAGAGAAGGAAGTACATTGAACCAAAGTCTGGACTTCCAGAGTTCTGGAAATGGCAAATATGTAACGGAGATATAAACTTTTATTTCAAAGGAAAAAACAGAAAGTTTACTAGATGCTGGACAGTAACTTGAAGATGATATATTTTCCTTCTAAAATACCAATTAGAGAATATTGTCTAATTGGCATCTAAGACAATATTTCCGGATTCACCAATTTACCCGGAATTATCATTGGATGGTTTTTCAGAAATTTGTCCTATAGTTACGTTTATTCAATAGAGGAACCACGTGTGAAGATGAAGATTCTCTTCATACTGATGAAGAACTTTTCATCTGAATTGAGAGAGAACCTCTTTTCTCCGAGATAAGGGAAGAGTTCTAGTGCAGGCAAGATCTTGAAACCGGGTTTGCACTGTCCAAACTTGAGCAATATGTATATCATGCAACTCTTCAATCTTCTGAAGAACCGGGTCAAGAAACTGCGAAGGAGGGAAGGCATGAGCAAAAATTCACTCCTAAGAGGAGCTCATGGCATCGACTGCTAAGGCATTGGGATTGGTTGGAACTGGAGAAATCATTGTGGAAAGCTTTAAGGTAGGTTTGAATGGTACCCATGAATATAATCTGGGAAACATCAAGACAATGATTCAATCATGCAAGAAGGACTTGTCCCTGAAAAAAAGTAAACTGGCTTGACTCTTAAGAGGGGAACCAACAGAAGAAGGGAAGTGTTCATCAATACCGATAACTGGTTACGTGATAAAAGTGTCGACATATTCTTAAACAAATTTCTTAAAATCATTTTACGTATTTCGAATCGTGTTTCAAATTTATTTTCGACTAGGAACTAAATGATCACTGCAGAATAGTATAAAACAGAATATGGACTTATTAAATTAAGCAAAAGGGACACCTGTATCTTGTTAACTGGAGAAATTACGACAATTCAACCTTTGCTCTTCGAAAAAACAAAATCCACGTGTACATGCGATTTGCATTATAACCTCGACCAATGGCGACCATATGACACCAAAAGGCAGTTCCATGTGGGTGATAATCGATCGGTTTATCAATAGTTTCAACACCTTCTCTTGACATAATTACCATCCCGGGGATGTCTATTTCAATCTAGCAGACTCTACACTATCCTTCTAAACACCACCGTCTTGTTTTGAAGAAAAAACCACAAGATAGCTGAATGTTGTTATAATCAAGAACAAGTCCCATTTGCGGAAACAGCAGTAAGATAAAATTTGAACAAGTATCATTCATATTTATTTCTATACACATAATCCATTGCATAGATCATCAGACATACTGAAACACTTATTAGGTTTTGATTGTTTTAAAGACAGTTATAAACAAACACCTGTAACATTGTATAAGAAAATCGATTTCAGACACTTACAAGATGTTGTATTTAATATCACGGACTTACTTGTAGACAAACTTTTAAATCATCAACATTATCGTTTACAACAAATGAGAGAAGGGCTTCACAAAATAATGGAATTTAACAAGAAGTCTGAGGACTGGCAAGACAACAAAAGTATTACAGAATGCATGTTGTATATGTTAGAAAATGAAATCATGTGTGACGTCACCTTTACTGTTGGAATAGACCAAAAGCCTATAAAAGCTCACAAGTATATGTTGGCTAGTCGGAGTCCTGTATTTTATGCCATGTTTGAAGGTTCGTTACCAGAAAGAGTTGAAGTTACCATACCTGACGTTGATAAAAGTACATTCCAGACAATACTGCGGTATGTTTTTACATTTATTATACACATCCTGCTATTATTTCGTACACGCTTGAGACTGATTGATTGGTTGGTGTTTTACGCCACGTCGGCAGTATTTCAGCCATACCGTGGCGAGAACATGCATAACATTTACGCTTGAGATAAATCTGATCCTTGATACGTACATGTGTAAGAACATATTTTGCATTACACTAAGTTTTTATTGTATAAAGGGACCAGAATCATCAGTCAATTATACGGATGTCACAGTTTATATACTTTTGTAATATAATTTAAGTTACGTTCCCAATCTTTGTAGCTTACCTTTATCAAGTCTGTTCAGTATGCGCTTGACATAATTTCGGAAAATTGTTATCCTGAATGTATGATTCACCTGGTAGAGTACTGAATTGTTCTCCTGAATGTATGATTCACCTGCTAGAGTACTGGTGATATTTTGTTCTCCTGAATGTATGATACACCTGGTAGAGTACTGTTGATATTTCCTGAATGTATGATTCACCTGGTAGAGTACTGGTGATATTTCCTGAATGTATGATTCACCTGGTAGAGTACTGGTGATATTTCCTGAATGTATGATTCACCTGGTAGAGT
>JAULBM010342211.1:0-12532 GCA_032357055.1 Geukensia granosissima
CTAATGTTTAAATATGTATGAATTTTCAAAATTTTACTTGTACAAGTAAATTATCTAAAAGGAGAAATGGACTTTACCTAAAAAAGTAAAATAAATTAACTTGTACAGGTAAAAAATATTTACTTGTGCAAGTAGGATCCCTGACTGACAGTAGGGCACATTTGACTATTTCAACAAACTCGAAAGAAAGAAACAAACACAATACATCTATTAGCGTTCTGAAATTATTAGTCCATAAACATAAAGACTAATCGAATTCTAAACAAACATAAACCATAAATGTATAAGAAATCTTACATTTATAGTCCACGAAGACTACACAATCTCGAAACAAACAAAGAAACAAGCATAGTTCATGTGTTACAGATCTGAAATGTATAGTACAAATAGACTAAACAAACTCGAAACAAAAAACAATCAGACAGACAGACAAAATAAGAATTTAGAAATGAATAGTCCACCAAAACTAAACAAACTCGAAACGAACAAAAAAAAAAAAAAAAAAAAAAACAAGAACAGTATAAGAGGTTTAAAATGTGTAGTCAAGAAAGACTTAACAAACCGAAACAAACAATCAAACAAACAGGAAGACAAAATAAGAGATCTGAAATGGATAGACACGAAAAGCTGTACGAACTCGAACCAAACAAAGAAAAAAACACAATACATGTATAAGAGGTCTGAAATGTATAGTCGACAAAGACTAAACAAACTCGAATCAAAGAAACACACACAACTTCAGTTTTCAGTGTAGTGTTGTGTGTTCTGTGGTTCGTTTCATTTTGTTGGCCATGGTCTGTTCTGTTATTTGACGATTTCCATCTACCCCTTTGGAATTACAAACTCGAAACAATTCATCGGTAAAAAATCTGAAATATAGAAATAAACTAAGAAATTTCTAAGAAATAATTTTAAATTTTTTTTTGCCAAAGACCAATTCGACCAATTGAAAAGATTACTTATATCATATTTTTCAACTTCTTTAACACATGTAATATTAGTACGTGGGCTGAGATAACCCCCTGTGCACACCCCCTCACATCTCTATGGGACCAACTTTTTTTGTCGCCTTAAGCATCCCATTAATGAAAAATCATGTTAACATCAAAATTGTGGAACGCATTTGTGATTTGGGTTTTTTATATCCCTAAAAGATATTTTTGACGATTTTAGATTTTAGCTATCGTTCATATTAAAACGCAGATATAAAAATGTTCCTGTACATTAAAGTAGTTATTGTCTATGTATTCCCTTTCCAAAACATGTCTAGTTATATTAAGTTTTGCTAAGAAAAAAGCTGTGGCTAAAATAGTAGACCCCAAAAGATATTTGACAAAAATGTCAAGTTTTTGGTCTGTCAACTATCATATATGTGACTTTATATCAAGATGATTTTATGTTTCACAATACATTTGATTACTTTGTTGTTTTTTTATTGTCCTAATATTGTTTCTTTTGTCCGTTATGGTGTTCAAATGTCCTATCAAACTATGTTCGACTGTGGAGCCATCATTGTTGGCGGGTGGGATAATCCGACAGTATTATGAAGGGGACCAGCTTAAGGACCATTCCACCAAATTGTGCAAGCTGTTAAAAATAAAAATATTTTTTTTTGCTAATTTGATATAGGGTTCTTTAGTATGGCTGAGGTGGCTATCTTGGTTGGAGGTTGAAAATGCGTTACATAATTTTAGAAGGAGACCACCTCAGAATAAAGATAAGCACAATAGTTATAGAGGAGAAGATGTTGTAAATTCATCCCCTTTTTTCTATTTTAAGCCTGGAAGCCATTATGATTGGATGTCGGGGTCACTGGAAATAATTTTAGTAAAAGACCACCCAATGACCATTCCAGCCAAGTTCGGCTAAGATTGGCTCAATATTTTCATAGGAGAAGTTTTTCATTTTTTTCCTCCTTTTTTTCTATTTTTTCGCCTGATGGCCATCTTGGATTAGGGATCAGGTCATCGGACACAATTCTGAAAGAGGAACACCTATGGACATGTGCTGCAATTATGGTTAAAAATGGCCCAGTTGTTTCAGAGCAGAAGAGCTTTAAAAAAAGTTTACGACGACGGACGGACGACGGACGGACGATGGACGGACACCGGACGAAGAAGACCAAGTGATGGCAAAAGCTCACACGACCTTTTAGGTCAGGTAAGCTAAAATTGAATTTTTGATTGCTTGTAATGGACTCTACGCAGACAAATGTAAACAAGAAATTGGTTTCATGCACAATTTTCTATTTTGTTCTAAAGATACTGACGAGAAGTTATCAAAATTAACAATTCTGTGAAATTTCGTAATTATGAGCACCTCCACAAGCATATTGATTTTACATTAATGTAGCATTACAAATCCAGCAGTTATGTGACTTTAAAATGATAGCTATAAGCACAAAATCATGTATAATGTGCCCTAGTCAACTGATTTACACACCAAAGAAACTACAAAATAATCAATTAATACTTATTTTTAAATTTCTAATTAAAAGGATGTTACTTATTTTAATTCTAATTATAAGTTCTGCAGTTGGTGAAGCACATAACAAATGTATTGTTTTTCAATTTTTTATTTAATGATTAGCATCCAAATTTTACGAACAAAATGTCACTGAAATTACGGACCATACAGAATTCTTCTTCTTCAAGTTTTCAGGTGAATTAAATCATGTGTTATCATGTGTAATCATTCCACATCTCCTGTTTTTGTGTAGTATCAACAGTCGTATTTCAGCTTCAGTTTTCAAACATTTTATCGGTTTTTGGTATTTGGTAATGGGTTTGTTAAACAACCCTCCATCAACAAGTGGTCAAAATAAAAAAAAATACAGAAAAAAAAAAATGTGCAAACCGTAGAACAATATAAATCAAACAGAAAGTCACCCAATCCGAATAGAGAGTACCTTAATTACAATAAATAATTATACTAAACAAAAACACAAGCAAACAGAAGAAGTATCTAATTTATGCTTGCAATTACTGAAAGCAATCTCAGGGTGAGATTCCCGATGATAAAATATCAAGCCTTTTAACACGAAATGTCACAAAACACAGTATGTCCGACGATTTAATAGTGTGTTGCCAATAACCGTGGAATGCAATGCCAATTTATTAATATTCGTGTGAGGATGAGATCAGTCTATTAAAGTCTTTACAAAAAATAGTTTTAATAGGAAAATTGGAGATGTGGCATGATTGTTCATGAGACAGTTACCCACCAAATGACAGTAGAATTTAAACTTCTACAGGTCCCAATTAAGGCCTTCAATAATGAACCAAAGTCCATACCATAACGGAAGCTGAAAAAGGCCCCGTGTAAAAAATGTGAAACTATACAAAAAACACGACAATCGACCTAATCTAATACGAAATAGGGTTACATATAACAAACAATGACTAATCAAACAAAGACAACCACTGGACTACAGGTTCCTGGCTTTGGACAGGCACATTATCATGTGGCGGTCACGTTCCCTAACCTGGGACTGTGGTCAAACAAAACAGCAATAAAAGCACACTATAAGGATCGGTTGAAATGGATTTACACTTAAGAGACCGATACTGAAAACCAACAACAAATATAATTAAAACTTAATAAAAGGTATAACAAAAGTATCGACCTCAAAAATGTACTCGCAATTGCTGTCTGCTAGTTAAAAACCCAAAAGTAACCGATCAGGAGTCCAAGTTTACCTTCACTACGGTGTCAATTTAAACACGTCCGATTGGATTAAGTGAAGGCAAAGAAAACAAGGGTTGTGCAAATGCCAATATGAAATATATATAGACAGCAAGTAGAAAATAATACAAAATAACAAGTATAAAACTCTTTTGTTCCGTCTTAGGCTTTTAACAAGAAAGGCAATATTAGTGACAATAAAAACCATATTAAAAAATATTATAATAATGCAGTGATGATAAACTTAACGGATTGTTTATTCAGATGAATTTTAAGACCATGTGGATTTTGTTTAAATTTCCGAGCTTTATTTACCACATTTCCGTATAAAGTTGGATGTGATATCCTATGTTTTACAAGATGATTACAGGTACATCCGAATTTTGATACCAAACTTTTATTTATGAAAGAATTTATTGAATGTTTTAATCAGTTTGTTGTAACAAAATTCTTGACTTATCATTTTCAGATATACAGAGATTGCGTTCATTAAAGTCTGAAACGTCACTTCAAGGACGGGCATAACGAAAAAGCATAGAAATGTATACTCCATACGAAGGAGCCAAAGGAACGCCCCCGTCAAACAAGGAAAAATTAACAATGGGAATGAAAAAATCGTGCCTCTTGTCGTAAGTTTTGGTGGAGATTTTACCTTGAGAAATATATACATCTAAGTTCCGATATGGGCATTTGAGGCCACTGCTATTGTCTTTTACGACAAAACTGACCTTTCTCTACTACAGCAAATGTACTTATGTTTAATCAAAACACCATTGAATCAAATATGGGGATTTCTGTTTAATAAGATTATTTTGAAGTGTAGTATAAAGTATATAGAGAAATGCGTTGACTACAACGTTTAGTTCTTATTAACTCAACATAAACAGATCATTGTAGACTATTACTAATATAACTAAGTAAAACATACGAAACAAACAAGTATGTTGTTGATGGAATTAAAAGGAATTTGAAGATACCAAAGGGCAGACAGAAATCGTTAAGTCATAAGACAGACAAGACAAGAATATGGCCAACAAAATGAAACGAAAGACAAACATAGAGCACACAACACTACGCTGAAAACTAAAGCTAGCGTAACACGAACCCTACAAAAACCAGGGTTAGTTCAGGTCATAATTAAGTATTTTCGTATTTAAATTAATTTCCACATGTCATGTCCGTTGTAGAATAAATTACATGTATATGGATTTTTCTTTTATAGACATTAATTAAATCAATAAATATAAAGTAATAAATATAAGTCACTTATCATTTCATAAGCACATTCTTGGGCCATATATGTCTTTTAACGACCCTCGTTCTTTATAGAGCATTTTCCCCTATCATGTACAGGTGGATCGATTTTTGAAACCACTGCTGATAACAAATGATTAGTTCTTAAAGCAACTCTATAAACATTAGCCAAATTTAACACAATACGGAATAACATAAACATTAAACAATAACCTTGTTACAATTTTCTTAAACAGTTACATGGCATGAGTAATGATAAATATTCTTCATGGATTAATAAAAATTGAAAGGAAATTAATTTATGAAGAAATCACCATATTATTTTTAAAACAATAACCAAATTGATCAATATATTGAACAATGCATAATCTCGAAAACCTTTCAATTTTTCTTGGCATAGGTTTACTGTATAATAACGAGGAAAGTATTGTGCTCATTTTTGCTAATGATTACATAAATAATGATGTTCTTACATATTACCGAGAATGTTATTTTAGCTCTTATTTTACATAAACAACAATTCAAGGTTTTCCCTCCAACAACCAGCTCTATTTAGAATAAGTATCATTACATCTTATTGTAGCTATTTCAATTCTCTTTTCCATTTTTCATTTGGTCAAATACTCGTACTTCAAAAGAGAGTGGTCCTGAATTTCAACGATTTTACGATGTTGATGTGCCAGTTTGAATATATTGGTATCAAACATCTGCTTTATATAAAACTTCACATCATTGCTATCTATAACACTTTGTTTTGCCTATACATAGGTCCTATTGATTAAGAATGGGTTTTTAAAAGTTATTCATTTTAATTCATAATATCCTTTTTGATGTAGCTCAAACATCAGCAGACGTAAAATACCACTGACCTCGGTGGTTTTATCATAAGCGTGTTCGCCTCGAATGCTGAAAGTCTTGGCTTTGATCCCCTTCCATGTCAATCCATAGACATTAATATATGTATTGCTGCTTAGCATGCAGCATTTAGGGTTAAAAGCAAAGACTGGTTGACCAAGTCAGAATAATGTGTCATGGTTAAGTGGAAAGTGTCTTCCTGCGTACTGTTGTTTTATTTAGATACTTGATGTCTTGGTCTAGTACAAAGCAGGTTCATTCATTATCAATCATGAACATGTTCTCGTTCCGAACATGAATTAAATATTCAACGCTCATTCAAAATACAATCAATCAATAAGTACCACCAAATTTGATTTCTGGTCGTTATAATTTTGACCAGAACTTCCTGATTTTTTCCCTAAAACATTATATTAGGTCTGCTTGATTTTAAATGTAATCTATAATTTTGGAATAATTTGGGAATTTTCATAAGGAGAGATATCCCATTCTAGTTGAAGGCCTTATGGCGACCTCTATATTTGTAAATTTCCTCTGTTGTTCTTGTTTTTGAGTGCAGTCTCTGACATTTACAAGTGTTGTGTTCTATGTTTCTCTTTCGTTTCATTTTGTTGACCATGATCTTGTCTGTCTTCCGACTTAACGATTTCTGTCTGCCCCTTTGGTATCTTTGAATACCATTTACAATATATCTTTTCATTTTCATATTTTTCTGAATTACTTTTTACTTGCAAAATTGTCGTCAATAAATTCTCATTTTTTCTCAATTTCAACTTTTTCTTAAACATATTTTGAAGTGAGAAAATCAGTGCATATGCAAAAACAACTTTATATTTTGTGAAAAATATATTTAGGCATCCTAAAAATTATATTAAAATATTTTGATGTTTCTTGTATATGCTAGATAGTTTTTATGACAATATGGTTAAATATTATTGAAAATATACTATTTTAACAATTTTTATTTAATAGGCTTAATAATGCTACCTCTGATCCATATGAATCAAATTTGAAACTTCTTTTTAATAATACATTACGAAAAAAACAGTGTTTTTATTTAACTGACATTTGCATATAATTTCTAGTTTGTTCAATATTAACTGATTCTGTTAAAATAATCCTGTCATCTTTGTTAAGAGTTTTCCTGACACTGTTTCAAAAACCTACTATTAAAAGAAGTCCTCAAAATCAACGAGGTATATTAATAAAAGCAAAGGGAGATTGTTTTTGCCATGTCTGTCGCATGTTTCATAGAAAAGGAACCAAGAAATATCATTTCCCACTTATACACAAGCAAAATGACAAGATGAAAATCTGTCATAATGTTCATTATAAAGTTATAACTTATTATATAGATTAACTTCAGTCATAGCCCAACCGTCCGATCAGTATTATATTCCTTTTTAGAATCATTAGATGTACCATATAATTTTCACTTGTGATAAATATTTATTCATTTGAGATATGAAAACAAAATATATCTTCTAAACTAGAATAATCTTGTCGTAAACCGGTATGTACTAAATGTAACTCAAACTCATACTCATACTCTAACTTTGTATAATACAGTTAATGTAATAATCACTGGTATTTGCAATTAAGTAAAAAAGAACGAATGTTGTCTAACAATTGTGAATTTCTTTATTCTGTATAGGTATTTTCAAGATACCATAGCGGCAGAAAGAATCGTGAAGACGAAATACAGACGAGACCATGGCCATCAAAATGAAACGAAAGACATAGAACACACAACACTACATTGAAAACTTAAGCTGAGGTAACAAGAACCCTACCCTAGATCGATGTTAGCCCGAATTAGAGTTTAAGAATTCCACGATGGGTGTTGCGCGCAAGACAAGGGATGCTTACCCCTTCTGAAACACCTGATTCCACTCCTGTTTTGTAAAGGAGTTTGTGGATTCCAAGCCTTTGTTCCTTTTGTTTTCGTTTTATTTTTAAGTTTTTTTATGACTTGTTTCTTTGGACTTTGCGCATCTGATACCTTCACATGGGTAATCTACACTGGATCAGGGCTTTAAGGTGCTCCGGAAGGGTAGGCAACTCCAGCACTAATAGTGGCACTGGTAATATTGGACCAGTTATTGTTTTATTACTTTTGAATAGTGTTCGCCTGTTTAGTTCTTATTAACTCAATACAAACAGATCATTGCAGACTATGACTAATACACTTAATAAAAAATGCGGAAAATATGTTATTGATAAAAAACCCCAGTAATTCGATTTTGTAAACCACAATTATTTCAGCCATTAAGAAGATCAACAATTAAAGACCTATTTGTTGTTATTTTTCTTTTCCAAAATATGTATTTATTTAGGTATAATTAATGGAATACAAACTAATCTTGACCTTTTGGAGCAATACAACTTGTTATGAAACTAAAACAATGTCCCTGATACAAAAAGTTATTTGATTTTTTTCAAATAATACGAAATTTTCTTAAAAGTCTTAGGTATTTACTTTTCCTTATATCTTTAATCTACCTTGTTCATATCTTAAGAATAAAAAGTAACTTTGGTACCACTTTTGTGATAATTGTTTAGCCAACCGGAAAGAAAATATCCAAAACCATTTTTTAGTTTTTTTTATCTGAAAAATCTGAATGTGTAAATAAAGTGAATTTAGAAACTGAAATACCATTTAATGATATACCTTAATTAGATGCTGTCAAAAAGGGAAGATAACTCTAGATGAACTACTATTAGCTTTAAAACGAATGCAAAATGACAAAAGTCAAGGGTCAGATGGATTTACAGCAGACTTCTTCAAGTTTTTTTGGATTGATATTAGTACATTATACACAGTTCAATTAGTTTTGAATATACTAAGGGGGAAATGTCAGTCACACAAAAACAGGGTATAATTACAAAAAATTCCAAAAGATGATATACCAAGACAATTTATGAAAAATTAGAGACCAATAACACTTTTAAATGTAATTTATAAGTTAGCTTCCAGTTGTATTGCAGAACGTATAAAGTCCGTTCTTAATACTTGAATTCATAGTGATCAAACTGGGTTTATACCTGGAAGATATATTGGAGAAAACATAAGATTTATATATGATATTGTCAGGATATTCAGGGCATTCTCCTTCTCATTGATTTTGAAAAAAAAATCTTTCGATTCAGTATCTTAGGAGTTCATTACGAATGTTCTTGAATTCTTCAACTTTGGAAACTCCTTGATGCACTGGGTAAAACAGTTTATAATAATATGACGTCAAGTGTCACACAAAGTTGTTTTTTATCAAAATGTTTTGATATACAAAGAGGGTGTAGACAAGGTCATCCTTTGTCTACTTATATTTTTCTACTTTATGCTGAATTTCTGGCAATTCTACTTCGGAAAAACAATGAAATCAAAGGAGTTACTATCGATACACATAAAATATCATCACCCAATATGCTGATGACACGTCACTTTTATTAGACGGGTCTTCAGAAAGTTAAGATGTATCTCTCCGTACTCTACAACATTTTGCTGAGATCTCTGGCCTTAAAATGAATGTCGATAAAACAAACGTTGTCTGGATTGGTAAGAAAATAACATAGTTTAGATAAAATATGTGTCAAGTAGGGATTGGAATAGGGTTCCAGCAGGTTTAAACTCCTTGGTGTTTACTTTCCTACAAACCTTGAAGAAATGGAAGATCTTTATCACAACATTAAGAATAAAGAAATTAAAAACTGTCTAAAAAGCTGGTCAAATCAGCTTTTGACACCAATCGGTAAAATCACGGTAGTTTAAACTGAAATAATTTCAAAATTGAATTATCTGTTTTTAACTTTATGTAGTCCCAAATTATCCTACTTAAACAGCTAATTTCTTATTATAAAATTTCATTTGTGATGGAAAACCAGATAAGATTAGTAAAGATATAATTTCAAAAGATTACTCTAATGGGGGTCTTAAAATGGTAAACATACAAGCTTATATTAAAGGTTTAAAATTAAAATGGATTCGAAGAGCTTTCAAAAGTAGTTCAAAAGTTTATAGACTCTTGACATACTCAGAGAATATAAATCTGGTCAAATTAGCATATTTAGGAAAACACAAACAACTTAAAAATCCTTTTTGGAATAAGGTTTTTACCGCATTGGCAGAATTTCAGGGGGCGTTACCAATACCTGAAGACAACATTAATAAAACTAGTCTATGGAATTATGAAAATGTAAAAGTAGGAAACTTAAAGATTATCTATAATAGCTCAAGATTGTAATTTTATGTCTTTTGAAATATTCCTAAAACATTCAATATAAAAATGATTTTCTTAAAATATCATGGAATAATATCGGCAATAAAAACATATATAATAATTTACAAATAAAAAAAAGACATTGGACCAAACATGCCATTAATTCTCAGTAATATATTAAACAGAGAAAAGGGGGTTAAAATCATTTATGAAATTCTCAGTAATTGAAGGAATGAGGTTAAATGTGCAGACAAGTAGACTTGCAAATTTGATAAAGCTTATGATTGGGAAATGATACATGCACTAGTTTTTAAAACCACTAGAAGTTCTTAATTACAATGGTTCCAATTTAGGATAATTCATAGAATACATCCTCAAAAATGGGATATATTCTTGTTAATTTTTTCTACTATGTGAAACTATCAATGTATAATTTGTTATATTATATATGTATATGCATGTCTCAGTTGAAATAATTAATGCACTTGTCTGTCATGATCATGCAAAATGTATTATGCCAATAAAAAAAATCCACTGAAAAAAAAGAAATATTGACTCTAATATCGCATGTGGTACCTATTAATCTCTGTATTTTTTTAATGACGAGGCACAACCACGTAAGGCACTAGCTATATCAGAAAGAAATATAATCGCTAGTGGTACAACTAAAAGAAGCACACCAGCCATTCCAATATTACGTGACGACACCCTTTTGTCTTGCGCGCTGGTTAATTTTCTAATATGATAATTTGTAGTCTTTTTATCTACTGTCAATTCTTTTTTCATACTTGCAATGGCTTCAACTAATGTAGGATCGCTTGGTGATGTGTATTGTTTTGTGACGTTAAAACAACTTGATGAACACTGGGATTCGGATATAGTTGTAGTATAGTTAAAGTATTCTGTGACGTTGTATGTTTCTGTGACGTTGTATGTTTCCGAAACGTTGACTGTTGACGTAATTATCAACATAGTACTGAAAAGTTCCGTCACAACGGTCGTGGTAGGCTGTACATTGACGGTAGTAACAATTTCTTGAATCGACGTCGTAATGTTCACGGTTTGTGTCGTTGTGATATTAAAGGTTTCAGTAACATTGTGAACATATGTTATGTTTACAGTCTCATACTGATAACATGGACTGGGTTCAATTATTATTGCAGAAAATGCTGGATTAGGACCTGTAGGAATAAAAATAGTAAAATATTACTTTTCATGTAAAGACGTCAGAAATTTTCCTTAAAACTCTGAACTACATTATTGCTATTAACAAACTGCAACCAAAATCTTGAAAGGTACAATATTACCAACGTAGAATTAATAAGAATAAGCAAGGTATGCAATATATAAAAATGAAAAGATATGCGGTAAATATATGAAATAGACTACGAGAAAAATAGAGTACTTTACAAATTCAGAGGTGTCCCCAATGCCCTCAACAAGGGTCGAATACAATTTTTGTAAAAAGCTCTAAATCGAACCCCAAAAATATATATTAACAAAATATGCATGTAACAAAATATTAAACACAAAGACAAGCTATGATAATAATTCCGGACTTATGTACATTTCTCACCACAAGCAATAGAACCAAAACATAGGAAGTCCAAGATCCAAACATAGCAGCAGACACACTCAAATCCACAAAATTGAAATGGGAAGCCAAATCCGATGGCAGGGACAACTACATTGTTTTTAAAATTTCATGTCAGACAAGTCTGAGATTTGGGTTGGTTAATACCCTCGGATCATGATCCACTAGCAGAGGTATCGACTCGGTGGTTTCAAAATACAAAATTACCAATGCTGAAGAAATATGAAGAACTTATTTGGATTGTGTTTTATTTTCACTGATAGTTTAATATTAAAATTAAATAAAATTCTTTTGTTGTTTTTCGTACATCAATATCATTAGAAAGACCACATCTTAATGTATAAGAATCTGTTAAAAAAAGACAAACTACCTAATTTTTGGCAAATCCTCCATAAAACCTCTTTTAATAACTGACAATTATTTTTTCAATAGTAAAGAAAATGTAACGCAAGATACAGATATTGTATGAATCTGAAATCACCATATTCCCATTTCAAAAATTGCTAAGATATGAAGTTGGCCTATCAGTGTTTCTCGTAGAGTTTCTTTTTTATGAACGATATTGTCTAAACTATTTACCCTATGTCAATATTTGATCTTAATGGATATTTCCTTCATAGAAATGAAAGGTCAGTTTACCCAAACATAGGCGCAAACGAATTTTATAGAGTATACCAGCCTCGTTTCCATAACACAAGACAGTCGCCTAAGCCGAACTTAATTTCTTGGTATTTGCTGCTCGTAGAAATTGTGTTAAGGCAGTCAAAATAGCACAAGGGAATTTAGATGTTTCCTTTGCAGGATTTTTGTTGTTGTTGACGATTGTGATCCACCGTGGCCCCATTGGAAAACTGTACCCATCATTGAAGAATTGGGGGCCTGGGTGGCCGAGTGGTCTTGGTAGTTGATTTAAACTTACCTGCACAGA
>JAULBM010342222.1:0-12532 GCA_032357055.1 Geukensia granosissima
TTTTTACTTATAAATTACTTGAATTAAGTAATCAAATTTCTTATTTTGAACAAAACTAAGTAAAAGATTTTTAAGAGGGTCTCTGATAGCTTTCTGTGCATTATCCACCAGAAAGGCAGTATATGTAACTAAGGTTAAACTTACTCCAAGTCTTTGATAGCTTTCTGTGCATTATCCACCAATTTCCTCATGGTAACTTCTTCCCTGTCCATATCTGTGATTTGTTTATTCATCTGTTCTGTCTTCCACTCCATATAATCTAATCTCTTCTCTAGTTTGGTCACATCTTCCTACAAGCACAGTTGATAAATTCTTATTTCCAATGAAGTTTAATTCTAATCCTTCATATTTGTTCAATACAGCAAATAATGATAAAATAATTAGGATTAGAGCAATATCAGTAAGGCTGATGATATCCAATAATATTTTATTTAAGGAAATTTTTAAATCCAGAAAAAAATTGTTTTGAATATGAATATCCTGATATACTAACAAATATACTTTTCAAATACAATACAATGCAATAAGTGAGTCAATTCCAAAAATTTCCCCATCTTTCTCATGCCAAATCACATTATTTCCAAACCTTCATATTAGCACATTTTTGTTTAGTCAAAAGTATTTAAACCTTGCAAGGTTTAAAAAAACCAAAATTAAAAACCTGACTCGGTTTTGGCACAGTGTTGACATTAATACATAAATTTTTAAAATGTAGAAACAAAACAACAATAAAGAACAAAAAACAACACTAACAGTTCACTTACTGACTCCTATTATATGAAAAAAACACAAAAACTTCATTAATTAGAGTATGGAGATTAAGATATCCGAGTTACACTTGATTAAGTTTTTAAACTGAATCAAGTCTTACTCAGATATCTTTCCACATTATCCTGTTTGTTTACAACCAATAAGTTGATATTATGCCAGATATAATGTAAGGTTTAGAGTTATAGAACTCTGACTCCTCTATAAGTTTTCTTAAATTGGTGAATGCAAATGTGTTAAATAAAGATGAAATTGATTGAAGACATTATTTGAATGAGTCCAAGGACCCACAGCTATACAACATCTGGCTGTAGTGGCCATCTTGAATTTCATATCTGTCCTAAAAGTGTAACTTTAGTAAAAAACAACTAAAGAGCACTCATTTAACCAATCATATCTATCATCCTAGCATTTCAGTAGACAGGAAATTTTAACAAATTTCACAATGTAAAATAAAGTTTGCCAGTGGCAGCTAACTTTAATTTCAGATTAGAGCAAATTTCCTTTTACCTGTTTCACTTACAATAGGATTATATGTTGCCTTTTAAATAGAAGATGTAAGGAAATCTGCTCTAAAACCAAAAAGATATTTTAGTCAAACAAGATCTATAAGTCATTTACAAAACAAAATATTTCTTTTGGAATAATTTTTATTCAAACAAAGAGAAATTATGACATTTCAGTTTGCCTGTGGAGAGCATATCTGATTGGCATAAAAACCAAAATCATACAACCAAAAACCAAAAAAAAATTGCAGAGAAACATCAAATCCTCATTCACATAACAACTCAACTGTTTTAAATAAGAAGAAATTTAACAAATTTTGCACATATTTAAACAGAGTCTTCCTGTGGTGGCTATCTTGAATTTCTGATTGACATGAAAAACAAAATTTTGTAAAGGACCATTCTAGAGTCATTTACACAACAAAACATTTCAATTGGCTTGATATTTTCTGATAAGAACAGCTTCAGGTCAAGTGAGCTTAATTTCAACCTGCAGTGTAAATTAATTCTTTGATTCTTTCACCTGACTTACCTTAAGGTGAGTATGATGTGGTTCTAGTTTGTTTATCTGTTCCATAAATTTATCTCTTGATTCCTCCCTCTGTTTCTTTGTATCTTCTAGCTGCTGTCGTATTTTTTCTTTTGTCTGAAATATTTAAATAAAACTCTAATCAACAATTGGAACAGTAAAATAAATTCTTAAATGTCAATCCAATTGTAAGCACATTGGGCAATATTATTCTTTTTCTTAATGACAGTGATTGTTTATTGATAGTTTTTATACAAATCTCCTTTTTATATTATAAATCCAACCTATTAAAAGTTTTATTATTATTGGAGGCACATGTAACAGAAACTGTTTTTCCATAGTGTTAACATATCTTAGATATTGTAGTCATAAAATACTTTAAAATGGATTCTCTCTGTTGATATGTACCACCTACCTCATTTTTCTCCTTCTTTGTAGATCTAAGTTTCTCTACTTTAGTTAAAACAGTATTAACAGCTGTCTCCACTTCTGCTGCCACTTTTTGCACCTACAATATATACAGAAATGTAACTTAATATGAAAAAAGAATGATAACTTAGAAAGATTGAAATTTCTTGTAACTAGAAATAAGAAACATAATGCAACAAAATTCAAAATACGTATAATTCAATCTACTAATTTCCACTACAACCTTTAAACATTTTTTTCCAACCCTACAGAATACATCACTTATGTTAAAAGAGTAGATGACTAGGAAAGTTTTTTAATTTCATTATTTTCCCTTTAAGTATTATATCAAATATATAGAACCTTTTTAACTACCAGTATATTAAGTTTTCATTTTTTTATAAATTTCTGTTGCTTTAATGAATAAATCCTCCATTTTGAAAATATAAAATTTATGAATTCAATTATAACTGCACTTGTTATCTCCTCAAATATCACCATGTCAATGCAACATTAAGTATTTCTTTTCAAATATAAAGCAGCTAGGGGAAAGCTTGTGTGAAGCAGACAAACTATATATCAGTTAGAAGTCAACAACTTACAAAACATGTCAAATTATTATTTCATATCAACATATCATTTATTCTATACCTTTCACGCAAACATTTCAATTGCAAAATAGAAAGCTTTTATGTTTCGTCAATTAATCAACAAACAGCATAATATACAATATAAATAAAATAGCTGCAACATCATGTACATAAGATTAGACCAAAATTCCACAATCCCAAACACATTATTTGCTACAATATATATGTACATCAGCAACAAAAACAGATATGACAATGTTAGGACATAGACATCCATACTTTGGCTGCCTTTTTGTTCATGGAATCTATTTGTGACTGTACATCATCGACTTCTTCTTCATTTTCCTCTTCTGAACTTGACTCAATATCATCAAGTCGAGATTTCAATCGAGACTAAAATTTGCACACTAGGTTTATCAGGTTAAGTCTTGTATTTAGATTTTAACTTGTTAAATATTTAGTGCTTATAAATAATATAATATATAGGGAGGTTTAATCAATGATGAATGTGTTACATATTGAAAAATATTCAAAAAATTCTAAGAATGATGTATTGTAATGATCAGACAGCCCATGCAAAAAACTCAGTAAAGAGATCAATATTAGAAATATTATGAGATTTTTTTTGTCCAAGAATATTTGGAAGAAAAAACTGTATCTCCTCATACAGCATTATTCTTGTTAACCAAAATTTGGTTCAGTATAGTGATTTTGAAAGATGAATATCAATATAACAAAATGCTTTTAATGTTTAAAATAATTTTCAACCAGTTTTTGTTTAACGGTTGCATTTGCAAAAATGGGTAGTTTGCAAGATTTGGTCATAGCAGTAGTTATAACATTTATAATCTTTTATATACAAACGTTTTCTGTTTTTTTTTTATAAACTGAAGTGATGCATTTTAAACTATAATTAAACTGCTGTTCCTAGAACTTGAAACCAGTAATCTATTTAAAATAATGATTTTATATAACTTTGTATCTGAAAATGATCTTAGCAAACTTTACTCCAACGTAATGCAATAAACTTGGTGATTTACAAAAGTAACAGGTTACTTTTGTGAATCCTGGCTTTTTCTATCAGCATCTTGCATCTTAATTGTAGCTACATAGTCCACAAGTATGTGCCTTTAGTTTTAAAAAAATCTACCATAAATCATAATTTACAAAATAAAATTTTCAGAACTAAACAGTAAAAAAATGATGGTGTCCATTTCACACTCCCATTTCCATGTGATTCCTTATTCAATTGGAAAACCTCAAAGATTTCATTTATTGACTCCTAAGTTTACCTTTTCTCTTTTCTGTACAGTATCCTTTTTATACTTGACCAAATCTGTAGAGTCTGAGTTAATTCTGGCAGTAAGGACAGTTTTTGTGTGTAGTTCCTCCTTTACTTGTCTCCTTAAAGTTTCTGCTGTAGCCTACAATCAAAAGTTAACATCATAATCAAACAAATCCTATGAAACAAAAATCATTGTACATGAAAAACCATCACCTTAAAAGTGCTGTGCAAATTTCTTACCGATAAAAACAATATCAAAGCTTTTTTACTGAATATAAAAACTGATGATAATCTCTACTGTATAAGCAAAATTTAATTGCATCAGAAGCATATTTTACATTTTTAACCAAGCTTTTAATGCTTTAATGCTTTAAAAAGGGTTTATTAAGTGGAGAAAAAATAAAAAAAAAATTCAAAAGACTAAAAATGTTAATTGGCTTTATGAATTGTTATATATCTGTATGTAAAATACACTTATACTGTATTTTGTTATTGGACAAATTTTCAACAAAATTGGCTATTGCAGGTTTAAATTGTGCTAGCAAGACATTTTTCAATGACATTTTTATATAGAATTGAGGTCTGCAAGTAATCTAAAACATTTTTCCATGAAAAGGTTACCAAAGAATATGAAGAAGAGACCTTTTCATTTTCAGTACATTCTACTGCAAAAAAGCAAAATATCACGCATGCATATTTTGTTTAGAAAGACTTACATAGATCATTTTAATTCATGGTAAACTATTCATTGATAATAGTAATGTATAGTACAATACGAATAAACTAATTATTGAATACAACTTCTGTCTGTATTCTTATCATAATATGAAATAGTACAGCTTATAGAGAGCAAGGGAAGATTTATCTGTAAACATGTATTAGTAGTATCTCCAGAGAAAACCTCTTTGGAATTGTGCACTTCCTCTTGAAAGATTTCCTAGGATGCTCAGCATTCATCTTTAAATCTGATTGATTGACATTGACATAACACATGTCTATTTCAATATGTGATTTTTTGTAATAAGTTCAATAATAAGCAGGAACTCAAAAAAATAAATTCCTTACTTATAAAATAATTTTGTCATGACTCATTTTGTCGTGAAAAGTCATATTGAGTTTGATTTGCCCAATAATTCAATTTATCTGATATTTTAAATCCCTGTGCAAGCAAAATAATTGTCGTGCAGAAAGATGCAATTTTGGTCATTGATTACACCATGGGTGAGACTGTACTGGGATGGGCTAAACAGGTAGCTTTATGGTACATAATTCCTTTGACATGCAACTCCTCTCAGGTTGGATTGAATACAGAATTGAAACTGGGTTCAGTAATTGTACTAGAAATATAGACTGTGCCAAAGGTTTCAGAATTTGTATATTGTCCTATTTGGCTGGGATATACAGGTAGCTTATAAAGGTATATTAGTCTTAATATTATCATTTTGTCATTGCTGGTTTAGATCCCCACCTATATATTATCTATCAGTTATCAAACCTTCAGTTTTATAGTCACCCCGGGGTCTGGCCCATCCCCCTCTCTTCTTTAACATTACAAGTTGTCTCAAAAATGGTAACTCCAACTTCTTATTTTGAAAATTACAAGTTTTCAATATCTCATAAATGGTTCAGATTCCAACCCTAAACCATATATTCTTCGTCAGCATAAAAAGACAAGTTCCATGAGTGTAATGTTCTACTAATTTACAGTGTACTATCAAAAACCAGAGAATTGTGAGAATATGCATTGTGTAGATATACATAAATATATCTATAAATAATATCTATTTGTTTATTTCACAAGTCTAATGTAGACGAATTCTTTAACTATTGTAATGCACTTGTTTTGAGTTAAATCAGCAGACCAGAAACTACACTTTCAAGTTAAGATGAATAAAAAAACAGTAAGAATTCTTAGGAAAAAAATCCATTCTTCTTGAGAAATCTAGAGTGGTCAATCTAGCTAAATCACACAGTAATCTCAAATAATAAAGCAAAAAGTGCAATATGCATCAGTGTTTAAAAGAAGCAACCAGTGAATTGAATCAAAATCAATTGAAATTTTATAGTATAAACCAACTTTTCACAACAACATACAACAGAGTAAAATCATCTATCATCCAAGAAAAAGCAAAGCAGGAACTATAGACTAAACATCTGGATAAAATTATCTCCTCTAAATCTCCTCTAAATTCTGATATACATGTACTCGTGGTAACACTTATTCTAAGTTGTCCAGATAAGAGAAATAGTAATGTGATTTTTGTAAATTTGGTTTTTGTTGACAGTGTTAACTGACTAATATCATTATTGGCAGTATACTGAGCTATAAAATATTTTCACTGGTTATATATAGATGAATAAAAGTAATTGATCTGCAAGAATAATATGCACAGAAAGTTTCAGAAACAAAGAACACTGTTAAATGATCCATGTGAATTATGATTGGAAAGAACTATCCTCATTGAGAAAAGAAAAATAAAATTTTCTGTAAATTACTGGAAATTCTAAAGTTAAATAAAATATAAATAAAATATAAAGTTATAATATAATATTATAAAATTAAAAAGCTTGATCAATTTCTATGTTGTCACTTCTATCTTAAAACTGTAAAAATAGGAGAGAATGCAGTAACATATGTTAACCAATCTGACAGGATATAGTAAAAGCAGCTTCAATACATACCCTTTCACGCTGTTTATATCAAAATACAAGTTAATATTCTGTGCTGAACATTACATTATAAACACGTTACAACATTTTAACGAACAAATTTTAGCGTGGCAATAAAGTATTTACTGTTTGTACCTCTTATGTGTCTTAATAACAATTAACTTATTTTGTAACATTTTGGTATTAAGCTTGTACAGGTGTCATTTCACAGGGATAATATTATAAATAAATATTAAATAATCTGTTCATTTTGATTGCATGGTTGTCTAGATCATGATCATTATTAATTGCAGCCAAGAAAAAAATTTTTGAAGACAACCTTTGGCTAGTGTGCCATGAAATGTATAATGGTAGAAATATATGGTATTCTAAAATTATTACAACAATGAACAAGTACCACTGCTGGTTCATAATCATGGGATATGTATACATAGTAATTATAATTTTTTTTTAAACTGGATGGTCAATTGAGACAGGCCACTGCTATATAAAAAGCTTCAAAAAAGCACAGTTTATGAACTAGATACTGGATAGCTGGTGCATGTAACATCAATAAAATTGAATTAATCTTGGTGCTGTATTTCTAAGAAAGTGTAATCTAAACCAAAGTCCCAACAACAAGTTACTAGTAAATATTTTTACCCAAAACAACAGTAAAAGCACATCTTTAAAGTCTATGTACATCAAATTATCTACACTTTTCTCCAATTACAAATATCAGAACAGAAACAAATAGAAAAGTGAACTACAGACACCTTGATATAATATAGTTTAAACATAATTTGGATATCTACAATGTACATGTAAAAGACCTTACTTATATTACCTGTAAATACCAGAAAATGTTATGTAATATACAAAGGTTAACATGCTAACAGAGAAGACCACACATATAAACAAGCTACTTATAAAATGTTCGAGCCACAATTAATCAACACAATTTAGAAGAAACATTAGTTGTTTGTCTTTTAAAATGAAAACTGATAAGTAAACAAAGTCATTGAGTGATTTTTAAACTTTTCAAACAGATACAGTATGACAATATAATAGCACATCATCTATTTTTATATAAAAACTTAAAGTGTAAGTTTTAAATATAAATTCCTTGTGTTAATATTTTCTATTTCTCTGACCAACCTGATATTTTCCCTAACCCACCTTATTATCACTAGTACCTCCCAAATTAATTTTTTTCTATGTATTCAATTTTTTCTTTTCCCCCAGAATAGTCATTGAAACTTTATTCATTAGCTCATAGTTTCATTTTTTATCAAATGTTCATACATCGTAATTTACTAGAGAGAATCAAGTTTCATTACTTGAGATGTAAAATATTCACAACTATAATGACTAACCATTTTAAAATCAGCATAGAGCATGGCATGAAGGACTTCCTTTGATTCTAAAGGACCAAAATTGAACATTTTTGTTACCAAAGCAATCAAATATGAAAGGAAGAAAAAAAATCAAAATCAGATAAAAAATAAATTTCTCACTCCTGCAAAATTCCTTTTTTAACCCTTTGACGCTTATTTATATTTAGTAAATGCTACAAAAAAGCTTTTCATCAATGTTGTTGCATTTTTTATTTGAATCAATTAAAAAAAAACATCAAAATCAGATCAGAGAAATAAAAAAAAATTTTATTGAGAGCACAATTTTTATCCTTGTATATCTAAATAGCAGTAAGAGAAAGGTAATGGAGCATGTGGCTCATTAAGTTGGCTTTGTCATGGAGAATATTAAAAAATATTGAAATCAAACAATAGATAACTTACACATTTAAATATAAGAAAACCCTTTTTAGTCATGAGGGAACCAACCTGTCAATGATGCTGACAGTGCCATACCATATTATGACCCCAATTTTTTGCAGTCATATAATAAACTTGGATCTAAATATTACTACAGTAGTTTTCTTTTGCACAGAATAAAAATAACCAAATGTTTCTTGTTTTTTTGAAGATTTTTTGAAAAAAAACATCTAATGTTTCTTAAACATACATATTTTTACTCCTTCTGGCATAACTGTTATAAACAACTTATTTTACTTTAATCATTTATTACCTTCAGAGATTCCTCCATTTTAAATGCCTTTTCCTGTTCCCCCAGTAACTGATCCCTAATGGCCGTATTTATAACTGATATCCTGTTATGTTCCTCCATTGTCACTGACATTTGTTGTTGAATCCTCATCATTTCTTTGTGTATACGAGCCATATTTTTCTCATCAGCAACCTTTTGTCTCTGACTGCATAAATGAAATAAATATAAATCAGATCTCTGACAAGTGTTTTGACCACATATTTATTTAACTGTAGATTTAGCATCTAAAAGATTCATGTGGCTCTAAAACAAGCATCACAAAACTAAAAACATAAGTTATTAAGTTTTTTCTTATAAACAGCTCTTGTTCAGGCATTTAATATTTTTTTCAAAGTAATTACAAAGTTAGAAAACTACCTAATTTGATCAAAAGCAAATTAAAAAAAAAAAAACTTTGCTAAAACAACAAGGTTGCATAAGCACTTTTAAATCTCTTTCAATATGATATATCAAAAAGTTAAAATTGGTAACCAACATGCAGTCATAAAGAAAGACTAAGTTCTATAATTTCATCAAACATAAAACAGATGAAATTAAAGAACCTTAGTGAGTTCAATCACATACCCAACCCACTTACATATTGGACTATTAAATAAAAAGTATATGAAATAACTGATTGTGGTAGACCAACTGACTAATACAAAGCTAAATATCTGCAAGCATGGAGGAAAAATAAAGCCCCCCCTCAAATCTCAAAAACGAAACTACTTATCAAATGTCTCTAAAAATCAATTCCATCTAATCCATTACATTAACTAACAACCAAAAAGTGGTCCCCCTTTTCAGACATCTCTTAAAATCTATCCCATCAAAGCATTTACAATATCTAACAACTTTCCAAAATTTCATTGAAATCCATCAACAAAAGAAACGGTTATCTAGGCAACAACATGGTATGACACATGGACAGAAGGTTAAAAACTATGATTAAAAAAACACCAAAAATCTCATCATTCATTTCAAAAAGAATGTTCTGATTGACAGACACACAAAAAATGTTACTAGCATTACATCTATCTAAACAGTCATAATACTGAACACTTCAATACCAACAACACACAAATTAAATTAAAGGATAAAAAATCTTGGATACCATGAATCAAGTATTATTTATTAATCATTGCCAGATTATGGTCCAAACTCTGGATTTTCTATTTATCTTTTTTCTCTGTCATTTAATAAATCCAGTACGTTAATTAATGTTTCAAAAATCTTGAAACTAAATTTAAAACTTCCTAAAAGATTTGACTACTAATTTAAGGATGTACCCCCTGGTCAAAGTGAGATAACTCTTGAAAACATTAAAATGTTTATATTTCACAATCTCATCAAAGCTTTTGAAGCATACATTGGAAATAGAATGAAATTAATCTGAGTTATTCTGGTGCTTTCACTAGATTTATAAAAAAGGGTTAATACAAATGTACAATTGATATATAAGAGTTGTGTCCCTTAACCTAGGTCTACCTCCTTAAATATAAAATAACTCAGTTCTTGTCACAGTATAAATAATCTACAATCACACCACTTTAGTACTTACTCTTTTAACCTTTGTTAGCAAGTTATTTTAAGATCAAATGTGGTAAAATATGTCAAAGAAGCAATACACAGTGTACACATATAAAGCTAATATATCAAAGAGTATATATAATTAGATGTTCAAGAGTTTGCAGAATGAGAATTATCATAATTCAATCTACTGATATATAGTAACTGATGAAAGCTAATTTTTGAATTCATGTGAGTATATCTAAAATTAATACACCTCAAATACAAGATCAAAAAGTCAAATCACTTATTTAAGGTGGGTATCAATTTTCATGGTAAAGGGGAAAAGTTTTGAATATTGATATTTGTTGATTTAAAATATTCCCTAACAACACAACAGTAAATATGCCTTTTGCTTTTGCAAGCATAAAGAAAATTAATATATAAGGGTAATAAAGCTCAAATAAATCCACAGTAAATACAAGCATACAGTTTGAAGGATATTCTAATATTGGGTCCTAAAAATGTCAATAGGATTGACCCAAAGTAAAATCTACTTATATTATGATTTACATGCACTATGACTTCACAATTTGTTAAAGCACACATGTCACAAGTTTATTTGCAGAAAGCGTGTACTACCAGTAAATGGCGTTTTTGTGTATTTTACATATTTACCAATTTAGAATGAAAATAATTCACGGTAGCCATCATTTGTTCTGATTTGATCATGGGATGGAGTTGTTTACACATCAATTTTATCCTGAGTGATAGCTACACATTATGACTGCCATGAATTATTTCTTAGTTATTGTTTTACATGCCAAATATGCACAAAAATACCATTCAACCTATGTACAAATGGAGTTATATGGGTCTGGTTACACTCTCTTTGTTTTATTTTAATAAATACCACAATTCCAAATGTATTTTACAGCAAAAGTACTATCTAAGAACTTTCCCTATCAACCCCCAATAAAAAGTTGAAGTTAGTGGGTTTTGAGTTAGACTAGCTGACCCTAGATAATCAATGTTGTACACCATCATCACAAGCAGGAAGGGGAATACAATGCAACACAATAGAAACATGCTAAACGGACACTGGTCAAAAGCTGTTATACAGATAGAATTGCAATAAGAGCATTTTGTTACAAATACAATTAATGCCCATGATCTCTAATTAATCCTACCAATCAGTGATTTTATCCATATAATCCTGGACTTCCATTTCAGCCTCTTGATTCTTCAACATGATTTTCCTAAGTTTGGAATCTCTAACTTTTGTACCTCTTTCTAGTTCCTGTATCCTGGCATCCATTTTCCGTTTCTAAAAATTGCACATTCTATTTACTTGATTAACAGTATAAATATGTTATGATGTTACATGTACATATTTAACATTTATTTTGTTTTAATGTGTACATTTCTAACAAGAATGCACCATACTGGTTTCCTTTACTATAATTTATTTCTTTAAGACAACATGATGATTTTTTTGTAAAATCAATAAAACACTCATTGTAGTAAATGATAATTCTTTGCTAGAATTACGGTACAAAAAAAACAAGTATGGAAGTTGATCATACATAATTCCCCTGAATAAATTTTATTTATAAAAGCTTGAACTAATCCACCACTTTTGTCTCATCTTTAAAGCAAAAAAAAAATCAAAATCTTCTAAATCAAAGTCCATGTATAAATATACATAGATGTGAAAGATAAAAATTACCCTTGAATCTAGTTCACTCTGTAACTGTATATTTTCATTCTCTAGTCTCTGATGTTCAAAATCAGCTTCAGTTATCTGTGTTTGTAGTTCTCTAACCTAAAAAAAATGGACAACAATAGCTTGTTTATCAATATCAAAATTTTCAAATCATTGAGGAAAGTTCACATTAAATTGTACAACAATCCCTGCTCTAATTTTCTGAAGTCCAGTGTTCTCCCCGGGCCGTTATAGCACTGCCGTTTTCAGCGCTATCCGTTTTGGCTGCAGCGCTATTGGACTTGACTGCAGCGCTATCGTATTTACCGCAACGCTATTATTAAATTTCTGTGTTAATTAGTTAACTAGTTTAACAGGAAGCCTGGCTTTATCACCTGTCAAACATGGTAATTATTGAATAAACATCCCGTGTAATCCAATTACGACCCAACCGTGACCAATAGGCTAATCAACAGA
>JAULBM010342233.1:0-12531 GCA_032357055.1 Geukensia granosissima
CAAAAATATAGGGATTATAGGGCATTTTCTAAAAGATAGGGATTTTATAGGAAATATAGGGACGCTTGAAGGCCTGTACTGATTTACAATAATTTAGGTGCACATCTTCATATCATGAATACACCACAGACCAACTTTGGAGTTAGTCAGTTAGAAAGTTGAAGAGGAGTTGAGGACAATCTTGAGTGTCACATTTTGCAAAACATTCTAAGTTAATAAATGCATAATTCCTACAAAATTTTATAAAATTAAATTTGAGTATAATTGCACATTCCATGTCTTTCTATGACTAAGTTCAACTATCTGTAAACCCTGAACAAATTTTAATACGCAACTAAAATAGGAGGTGAACATCTTCAGTGTATCTAGAAATATTCAACCCTATAGGTATCTTTTTGTAAACTGTTAGTAGATTTATCTTCTTCTCTTGGAATTAAGCGCAATGAATTAGTTTCCTTTTTATAAGCAAATCAATCTAAAGCTTTATTAAAGCTTCATATGAAGATTCATCAAAATCCTTGGAATTGTTAAGGAGGAAATGCGCTAACAAGATCAAACCATGTGAAGCATCCTTTTGCCAACTGTAAGTTGCCATTGGTATGAAGGGTGATGAATTGTCCTTCCGATATGCAAATCTACACATTGAGTCAAAGCTTTATCTTAAGTTTCAATGAAATCCTTTGAATGGTTTAGAAGATGCACTTGCAATAACACACCATTTAAACATCCTTGTGTAAACTGTACTCTTGGAGAGAGGCATGCTAAATTAGCTTCTTATATGAAAACCTACATATTGTGTCTATTAAAGCATCTGGTGCAGTTGCACTGAATACTTTGACCAGTTTAGGGGTAGATGTGCTTACAATATAAGTGGTCTGACAGATGGATGTTAGACTGGGTGATTCCAATATACCTCCCCCAAAATGTTCATGGTGTGTATAAAAATAAATCACAGCATTGTTTAAAACTAACCTGAATTCATTTGTATGGGTATATAGTGTGTGACTTCAGATGGTAAATTTTCACTCTCTAGTCCAATATACTTTATATTACTTCCTCCTTGCGAAGTCTGCTTCACCTTCAGATTTTGAAGATGGACAGTGATTAAATAATCTAAAAGTTCTGAAAATAAAATTTAAAAAAAATCATATTTTGCTGAACCTGGTGTACAGTCTGCTCTTTCTGTTGCAAGCATGATTTAAGTGTCTTAAAAATATTGTGAAACATATGCCACTTCCATGAAATAATTAACATCTAAAAACTTTGTTTTGAGGATAACCTTAATGTAGACATCAAAAATGGATTTCTGCAGAATGGTTATGCATCACCTTCAGTAAAAAAGCTCCTTTGATCTATGTTTTATTTCAACATTTCATTTATATCTACTTCCATTTAGGTTACTTTTAATCTTTGTTCCTCTAGAAAAGATACTATAAAAAATCACCAGATTCACTGTTTATTATATATATAAATATAAACAGCCAAAGAGGCAAGCAAAGCAAAAGATAAAAAAAGTCATCAATTAGTTATTAGGAAAGAAATGCCTAAAACAAACATAAAGCTAATGCCTTTTTCAATTATATTTCCATCATAAATGAATAAAGTTGTTGACCTGAATATTTCCAACATCAGAATACTTCAACACAACTTTGGCAAGATTTTTTCAGATTGCAATTTTGAGAGATAAAATACTGTTTTGCAGGTTAGAAGATGCCGAATAAATTTGAAAAATTATTCCACTTCATCAAACAAATTGTCAGAAATCAACTGTTTGGCCCAATATGAAGTTTTCTTGTTTGGAAAAAATCATTATATTTCTATTCAATACGTCATCTAATTATTATTTTACTATTTAGTCTAATATTAACAAAAGTTTTTGATGGGTTAACATTTTAGCTGTTAGGTACTAGAAAAAATGAAACCAGTAAAAACATAAAAGCATGTTCAGTTATTAACAAACATGCTAAATAATCCTTCTAAAATACATTTAATGTTAACCTTTAAATTCCATGTTTTGATACTCTGTACAATGCCGTTTCAATGACCACCACTTTCCTCTTAGCCACTGTGGAGATCGTACACTGTAAAAGATATAAAATCATAAATATAAGATGCTCACTTTGTCCATTTACTTTTTCACTAACCTTCCGTTAAAGCTAAGGTTTATTTTGCCAAAAGGACTCCTTTCTCTGAAATTCAATTGTTACCTTTCATTCAGACAAAAAAACTTTAGTTTCTCAAACATCGATTTTTATATTTGCAAAATGTGAAAAAGAACACTTTCCAGGAGTATAAATTTCGTGAAATCATATTTTTTTTAATAGAATAACTATACAACATTTTATGTTTGAATAGAGGTATCTTTCATGCCAATGTTTAAAATGCAAAATAGGCCAACATTACTCCAAGGCAAAAAATTCCATGTTAACAGTAAATTATGACTAAGTAACCATTTGTCTCCCATTGCCAGTTATGCTATTAGACTTGAAGAGGTAGACAATATAAAAACAAGACAGGGTGTATAAGAATAGGTGTCCATTTGGTATGATGGAGGCAAAATGGCTAAGTGATTCACCCAGCAATCTCTCTGTGACACACCTGCAATTGGGTATAAATAAACTACACTGAAAAATTAAACAGTTACAGAGTATTTGTGTGCCCCATACCCTAGTTATACACTTAAACATGTGTCTCCACCACCGTAGAAGTCAAAATGTCCATTTCGAATAATTGAGGTAAAAATGGCTAAAGCATCACTGAAGTTAATCTTAATAAATCAGAATTAATTATTGTTATGCATATCAAAAGGAAGTTAAACACCAAATATGAAATGAATTAGTTCAGAGATTTAAGACATAAGGTCTCCATAGGGTATAACAGATGCATTAAGTTAATTAAATATTGTGATGCTGCTATTATAGTAAAGCTGCAAATGAAGTTAATGATACCTTAAGAAACATTTCAGTGCATGAATATATGAATATTTGAATATAGTATTTTGTGAATTGTTATAACTATTGCAACAAGAAAGTCGTACGATGATTCATGACTTATAATAGATCAGACTCACAAGATGACTCCTGTTTGGTTTCGTTACTGCACTATCAAGGGTTTACGCTTTGCTTTGCAATGAAACTGCTGAGCAGATTCATCTCATATTAGTACAAAGCTTTCTTGTGTTGGGCAGATGTGCAAATTATAAATCTATTCTTATTTTAAGTTTTATGGCAGTTGTGTACTTTGCTATTTTTTGCTCCCATTCATGTCTGTCTTTCTCCTTTGAAATTGTTTAATAAGTTCAACTCTCATTTGTTGTGTGGCCTCCTTGTGATGAACAGTAATTTAAATTCTTTGAGTTTAACAGCAGAAATAGACTTTGCCTTATTATTAAAAAAAAACACATCTTTTTTCAAATTACAGTAATTAAATTACATGCAATAACTTA
The DNA here is from genome assembly GCA_032357055.1 of Geukensia granosissima. Taxonomy (NCBI): domain Eukaryota; kingdom Metazoa; phylum Mollusca; class Bivalvia; order Mytilida; family Mytilidae; genus Geukensia; species Geukensia granosissima. The sequence goes on from JAULBM010342233.1 coordinate 3,446, forward strand.
CTAACCTTGGCCAGTTACTTGCCAGTTTATTCCAATCAATCTCTGTATCATTATTAACTTCTAATTTGGAGATTCTGAAATGAAACATAAACATTAATAATATTGGTGAAACATTTGTGCTTTTAACTGTACACAATATAAAATCAAAATGATTCTGTCTGGAAACTACTCAAACCAGAATTTCTTTTTCCTGAAGGATGGTAAGTTAACTTTAAAAAAAAGATACAGTAAAAGCTCAGTATTTGAAAACTGATATTGGTTTAACACAATAAGCATGATGATTGTATTGGTTTTTAAGGGCTATTCCTTTAAAATGTGTGTGATAGATTACGATTAATCAACCATCTACAGGAATTTGCATGTAATTATAGATATTGATTTGTCCACTAAATTACTGCCAAAGAAATGTTCTATCATAACGAAAGTTTATAAGTGTGTACTTTTCCATGCTGTGACAACTCATTATTGTTTAATTTTAAATGTCTTCATATTTCATTTTGCTGCCTTTTACAGCTTGTCTAACAGTCAGGATCTTTGTCCATAGTTGAAGGTCTTAAGGTAACCTGCAGATATTTGTAATTTATACTTTAGGATGACTGCCTTATAGACAATCATACCAAATATTATTTATATATATTAGATTAAAAATCCACAATGCCAAATTTAGTAATGGCAATTCCTACTCTGTCAGAATTTTTTACAATAATAAAAACATTGTATTTCTGAATTTCACTGATAATTGTATTTCAGCTTATTGGAACACTCCAATTTATCTGATCAATTTGAAATGGTATTTTCCTCATTTTGTTTGATTTCTTTTTGGCTTACAAAATCAATATGTCTCTGGATGAAAAAAAAACCAACTATTTACCTAATTTACATTTTTTAACCTTGAGAGTGACTGTGACCTATGTATATTAATGATTTTACATTTGTAAATAATTTAAACGATCATACATTCTGTATAGTGGTAAGCTGATTGCTGCTGTTTTGCCTTGCATCATTTCCACAGTTCAATAATGCTACATAATGATCAGTGCAAAATGTGTTATGTAAAGTTTATTACTTGAGAACTAAGTTTATGTCATCCTCACGGGTCCACTCTGTGCCACCTTTTTGTTTCCAATTCAGGAAATTGAGCCATTTAGTTCTACACTGTTTTTCTGACCTGGTTCCAACCCGTTCAGCAACTAATGCCCAAGATAAACCAGATGTTACACTCTCTCCTGTAAAATGAGCAAATTAACTTTAAGCATGATTTCAATATTGCTGTGACTTTGCCTTCAATACAGGTACATGTTGATTTATTTCATTTACGCGGAAATAGTTGTTGGAGAACATAGATTTTCATAACCTTAATTAATTATATTTTACAGTGGAAAATACTCTCAATGTGGTACAGAACATTTTAAGGTTAGAACAGGTTTGTTTACTTGAATCATGCTGTTAGTGACTGAATACATTCATTTGATGGTGCTTTTTCAGTTTTTTTAATTGACTTCAGGTTGAATTGTTTTTGACTGGGTCTTTATTAACAAATGTTCAGATTTTATTGTCGACCAACAGCTTATGGTTTATAACAATGGCAAATAAATTATTAAGTTAGATGGGATCCCACTTCAAAGGTTAAAGACAGGAACTTATTCTGTAAGTTAATCACCCACTGTTTTAGGTTATTCCATGAAATTCAGTATTTGTATTGAAAGTTTATTTTACCATTAATTTCTGTTGTCTGTAGCTTGTTGTTTTGAGGTGGCTTAGAAATTTTGAAAACTATGAAAAATCTTGCCTTACAATTCATACACATCCTTAATGAATTTGAGGTGGGGTTTTTGTAGCTTTTTGCTTATCAATATCGACTGCCAACTGTTTAGCCACATCCTGAGCTTATAAAACTGAAGACAGAATCCAGTGTACAGATTAAAATTCTTCCACAATTTTTTATACTACCTAAACCTTCACACTTATGAAAGTGTCAGCATGATCTTTGCCCTCCTACAAACACTAAATACCAATGGGATATGTGCATGAGAAGCCATTTATGGGCAGAAAGTATGAAGATATTTTATTTTCTGCAGTATGTTCAAAAGTAATGTGTTATGTATGCCATAGTATCAAATTAGACAATTTTGGTGACGATTTTGTAAATATAATGTGCATGTATTATGTCATAAGAATTTTTTCTGTAAAATGGATGATTTTACTATTTGAATTTCAATAAGTGAACTATGTAATAAATATTTTTTTTAATTTGGCATAATTTTAGCCTTTATTCCCCTAATCCTTTCAAAGTTGTACACAAAATCCATAGCTTTTTTTTAGATTTAATACCTGGTTTTACCCCTGCCAAGTCATATACAGCTGTTGCCAATCTCTTTTCTTCCTCTCTTAACCATTTACCTAAAAGAAGAATGTAATTCACCAAAATATTGTTATTGTTGAGCTACTGGGTTCCCAAATGTTTTTCATTTTGAAGATATTTTCTTTATATCTGCCACTAAAAATAAAAAAATATCAAATATATTTTTCCCCAAGTATAAAAGTTTACATTGCAATGTTAAATCAAGTACATGTATGTCAAATACATTGTAATATCAAAACATTTTATTATTATTTTTTGAAAATTATGATTTCAAACTCCATGAAATATCAGGATTTTCATGAAAATCTAATAAATTGGGTCTTAGAAAATATTGTCTGAAATTCTGTGCTAAAATGTTTAAAAATTGAGTTAAGATGGACACCTCAACCAAAGAAATTTTTGTTGGAGAAATGTTATAGAGAGAAAATGTTGGAGAAATGTTATAGAGAGAAAAATGACCTGCAGTTTTACCTTCCTGAATGTGTCAGTTATATATTAATTGGACATATAAAATGGTTCAGCTAATACATGTATTAGAAAATTTTATTTTAAAAGTAAAATTTGAGAGCCAAATACGACCCTCTGGGATTCCAGTACTTTGAAAAGCATTCTCAAAAGTTATAATCATCTAGCAGTATGGTGCAATAGAAAAGCAACATTTTGCTTGATACATTTTTTTTAATCTTCTGCATGCCAACTTAGCTCGATACAGTGTTAACCATTCTGTTGTCCTCCTTTATAAACACTATCACTGGCATTTTGGGTTTCTTGTGTTTCTATTTGATAAGTACTGGGGGAATTTTGGGTGATCATGATGTTCTGTGCATATTGTGATGACATTTACTATGGATGTTAAAGATTCATTCATGGCAGCAACCATCTCACTACATGCTTTAAATGACTTGGTTAAAAGTTCTACCAAATTTTTGTACATTTTTGTCTGAGACCCTTGTTTAATTTCTGAAAATATGAACTGCCTAACTTTTATGCAAAGAATTTTCAAAGTTTCCATTACTATGACATCTTTAAGACTAGAAATTTCCAGAATTTGAAAAGTTTATAAAAATTCCAGACTCTTGAAAAACTCTCTGACAAATCCGCTTGCTAGGTGCAGTTTCTTTATTGAATAAGTGCAAACTGGAAATCAAGAAAAAAGGTGGGATATGGTGTTAATATTCATGACACAAAAATCTCATATGTACAAGTCAATTCCAAACACTGTGAGGAGTTTGCAGGCCAACAATTGTATCTGCTGACATATGCCTTATTATACAGAGGTTTAAATGCAGGTACTAATTGTACAAACCAGAATTGCATGTTTCTTTCATCAATCTACACTTGTCCTTCACTGACGATGCACTTCTGCCTAAAGCTGCACCAATGGAGGCCCAGTCATTACCAAATTTTACTCGTAGTCTGTCAATAAAAACAACATTGATTACAATTTTTTTTTGTTATTGCTGGACAATACAGGTTTCACTGGTGATCACATGATAATGCAACAACTAATCACAGAAGCCAAAACATGAGAGATTGAACAGCCTACTCTCTGCAAAGTTTGCTTTATAAATTTCCTCCCAGTTCACTCAAACCTAGCTCTTGATTTCATTCAGTAATATCTACTTTTCAGCTTCTTTTTTCCATTTGTCTACATACAAACTTTATTGCTTGTATCTTGAGGGTTTGTTAATATTAACAGAAAAAACATATTTAGTATAATATCCAAAATGTGCCAGATTTTGAATGCATACATTGTATATTGCATATTTTGAATGCATACATTGTATATTGCATATTTTGAATGCATACATTGTATATTGCATATCTTATCTTACAATTAAGAAAGTTAAACACCAACAAAAAACTTACTCTTTCAATTTGTTCATCTCATCTGGTGTATACTTCCCAATATGATTTTTTTGGTCATACATTCTTGTCACCCTTCTATAGACAGAAAACAGTGGTCTCTGTAAACCTCTTGCTATACTACGGTAAAAATCTTTCCTTTCGTCTTTGGACATTTCAAATATAATTTGTGTTGGGTCTATTATACTGCGTTCCTGTTAAAGTAAAAGTAGCCTATTTGTAGAATCAATACAAGACTAAATGATTTAGGTTTAACGGTAAAAACAAGCCAAACATGTAAAATCTGAAATTGTATAAAAAAATGAAAGAAAAACTTTTGTTCCTAAGTTTTCACAAAATTCAATGAGGTTGAACAAAATAAAGACAAAGGGTTCCAAACTCAAAAATGTTTTACAATTTTTTTAGTTTTTTTTGGTGATAGTAAACTGCAAGTGTAATACTTCAGGTTCAGCTGATAAAACATTGTAAATATTTTATAATAAAGTTAAATTTCAGCGTTTCTGTAATCCTCAAATATTGACTTTAACCCATATGTTATGCTTATGCAAACTCTGTTCACTGGGAAATCTTGGAATTTTGCCAATTTTGATATTCATCTGCACATTATACACACTTTATAAGATTTTTTTTGGTTTTCCCTGGCTCCAGAAATGGGTGCATGTTATACATCAGTGCATAGTAAGTATAGCAGCACGCTTAAGGATCTTTTATTTCTCCCTCACCCAATTAAATTTCATTGTGGTAATCCCTGTTATGTAATAAAAGTTTACCTCACAGTATCTGTTAATGTTGTTCTGTAAAATATCTACTTCTTCCTTTGTCCATTGTCCTTGCTTCCAAGTTGCACCTACCAAATTTGTTAAAGATGTAGATTTTTATTTAATAGATAACATTATTTTCATAAAAGTCAATTAGGAATATTATACTATTATTTTCTTTTCCACATGGTTTTTTGACAGTCTGTAATTGCATCAAACAGAATAATATCATTCACTGATTTGGCAAAATGTAGTGTCCCCAAAAATTTTCAATGAAACAACACTATTGTTTTATAAAAAAAAAAAATTTGCATGGATGATAAATTGCTTACCCGGTATGCTTATTTCCAGAATTTAAATGTATGTCTGACGTTTAACATGTAATTCTGAAGAGTCCCACTAGATATTTTACTGTATTATTTGGACCAATATTTCTAAATAGCTATTTGTGAAGTGACAAATATTTGAAATTAAGTTATACAAGCTTGATAACTTTCATACCTTTGTTGTGAAGAGCATCTTTTTCATCTCTTGTTGTAAACCATGCCTGTGAGATATCAGAATTTTCCAATGCTTTTCTATTCCCTGATGCCACAGGCTGTGTATCGCCACATGTCATTAAAACTGGTCTATTTGAAGCCTGTAAAGTATTGAATAGAAAATGAATATAAAAATCGCAGATGTGGAATGATTGTCCATGAGACAGCCACCCATCAAATGACAGTAGAATATAAACTTCTACAGGTTCCATTACAGCCTTCAACAATGAACCAGAGTCCATTCCATAAAGGAAGCTGATAATTGACATAATCTATTTCAAAAACAGTGAACAAATAACAATTTATGACTAATTTAACAATGAAAACCACTGGACTACAGGTTCTTGATTTGGGACAGGCACATAAGTATGTGGCAGGGTTAAACCAGCAGGTGAGCACTCACATCCCCCCTTATTTTGGAGACTGGTGTGACAAAACAGCAATAAAAACACTATAAAAATGGGTTAAAAGGGATTTAACACTTGAGATTGATACTGAAAAACAACAACAAACACAATTAAAACCAATACAAGATACAACAAAAGTATTGACCTCAAAAGAGTACTAGCAGCTGCTGTCTGTTAGTTAAAACCGCAAAAGCACCTGATCAGGAAACCAAGTGTTCCTTTACTTTAGTGTCAATATAAACATGTCCAATTGGATTTAGTGTTTAAACATCATTAGAAGTCAACAAAAACATGGGTTGTGCAAATGCCAATATGAAAATATATATAGACAGAAGTAGAAAATGTTATAACAAGTATAAACTGTTTAGTTCCGTATTAAGCTATTCTTATGAGACTAATTTTATGAAACAAACCCGGAATAAATTGGTTACCTATCTTACACAGATATTAGATCAGAAATTATACAAATAATGTTAAATTAACCAGCCTTATCAAAACAACTATTGGTTCCAAGGGTGTTTCATTTAGAAGGTTTTACTCTTTGTAATTTTTCATCTGCTTCAATATCCTTAGTGCAAGGTATTTGTAGTTATTATAAACTCATCAGGCAACATGTGAAAACTCAATAAGTAGATGGTGCAATGAAATGTGGAGGAGTTTGTACTGTACTTATAAAGATGCAACTGCATACCTAATATTATTGGTAAGTGACACTGTGAAACTTATAAACGAGACTTTATTTTTAAAATGAAATGCCATCTCTCATGCATGTCAAAAAGGAGTAGGTTAATAAATAGGGTGGGGAATTGGTCTGTACTCATAGTCATTTGCGTATCAAATAAAGAGGTCTGTAGCCACTGAAAAATGGCTAACTTCATGCATGACTGAAATGCCAATCAAAGAAATAGTTAAGGGTTTAGTTAATTCACATATAGGTGCACCTCATATCAAAATTAGGGCTAGCACAAGTATCTCTAAGTCTTGCTCCTACTGTTGTTATTAAATCAAATTCTGTCTTCTAATAAAACATTAGTGATTGTAACATGATTTGTTTATGCAAATTATCTGATTATTTTATATATCTTATATATAAAAGTTAATAACACGCTTGTTATTGTCATAAATACAAGTAAAATGTAAGACAATATTTCATACATCTGAAACTCACTGATAGTATGGCATTTAACAATATACAATGTATATAGCAGTTATATCTACTGTGAACTCATTTATTTTCGTCGACATCAATTTTCGTGGATTTGCGTGTGTTGGTAAATTCATGGAAAAGTATTTTTTAAAGTAAATTTAATTTAACGATTTATTACATTCATTAAAAATCATTAATTATTCTTGGAATTTGCAAATGTTTCAAAAATTTATGCATTGGAAAAGCGGTTTCGAAAGATCTTCATTTGTTTGAAGACCCAAACAATCGGTTATTATTATGTGTGTGAGCAGCGAGATCAAGTCATTGGGCATGGTTTGCACGTTTGTGGTTTGTTAATTTGCATCCACATCGAAAAGGGAACAAGTTTTCTAGTTTTGCTTTAATAAACCTAAAAGACGTTATTCCATTTCACTCGTGGTTTTTTGTAAACCGGAAATTTGTTGTTGATGCTAAAATAGAACTGTTCGGGTTAAGATCAATTAAATCCGGAAATACATTTAATGCACATTTTTAATGGTTCATAAAATTAATTAAGTTTGCATTCTATATGATTTTGTTTCAGAATAAATTATCAAAGTTTTGATGGGAAATCAGAGTGACAAAGTTTTCGTTAATTTACTTCTTCAGTATGACGGGAGATAAAGTAAACGCGTGTTTTCGTTGCAAAATATATGACCTCATTTCTGTTAAATCATGGTAAGACGGATTCACTTCTATTTATTTTTATATCAATTTATTTCGAAAACGTGTACGACATGTATAATTGTAACAACTTAAATGTCATCCATACAATCAGAAGGTCGTAATCACAGGTGTAGTTTTTACCTGTGTTACTTCAAAGGACTTAAGCCATAAAATTAAGACAAATAACATGTCAGGCCCCCATTGTTTCTTAGGTTAGGGTTAGGGTTAAGGGTTAAGGTTAGGGTTAGGGATCTTTTTATTACCCAAAAACATTGATCTTGAACACTTATAGCAAACTTTCTTGAGTGTCGAAAAATAAGTTAATTCGAAAATTAAAAAATATCTCTGAAACTTAAGAAGTGTCGAGTAACTACGGTACACATTTCGAATAAGGTTTTGTCAAGGCCACAAGTCTTATTCTATTCATTCTTCAATATTTTGGTAACTTTATTTTTCATTGGGTTCTTAAATTTGTGGATTGGTCAATCCACAAAATCCAAGAAAATTGAATCACAACGAATAATAAGTGTTTCACAGTATACGGAAGCAGCACGTGTCTTATTTACATCTGGGTACCGGAAACAAAGTAATATTGGCATGAAATACAAAACAAGTAAAGTTGGTCCCGACCACCAACCGCAAATCAAAAGCAAAAAGTTCAAATGGTAAAATATAATTTGGAGCAAAAAGTCTGTGGAATTTTCCAGCCTTCAGCTAAACTTGAGTTAATAGTTCTCTGAACGTTTCAATTAAAAAAAAAACTGAAAATTAAAGTACAAAATAATTGGGTTCTTTCCTACTTTCAAAACTATGTTATTAATGTCAATCTTTCTATCTCTGTATCTTTACATCGTTCAAAGGATAACAATGAAATATATCCATGTGTAACATCCACCACCACACGATTTAAAGTTTTAATTGGTGCCTTATATACATTAGTGCTCATTAAGATTGTATATTGTACACACTTAAAGTGTTGAAGTGAAATGTTTTGGGATACAATAATTTTGTCTAAGGATAGAACATGAGGGAGTAGATATTTCCCATCCAGAATTGAAATGTTTTGGGATACAATAATTTTGTCTATGGATAGAACATGAGGGAGTAAATATTTCCCATCCAGAATTGAAATGTTTTGGGATACAATAATTTTGTCTAAGGATAGAACATGAGGGAGTAATACTTTCCCATCCAGAAGTGAAATGTTTTGGGATACAATAATTTTGTCTAAGGATAGAACATGAGGGAGTAATTCTTTCTCATCCAGAATTGAAATGTTTTGGGATACAATAATTTCGTCTA